>BSSO01002447.1:0-19337 GCA_030267885.1 Mesembryanthemum crystallinum | reverse complement strand
CTGTGTGGAGTAGTTTTATTTTTTTTTTTTTTAAAAAAAGCTGTTTGTGTAGGAGGTTTATGGTCCCACCATAAAGCTGTTTGGAGGTTTAATTCAATGTGAGGCTGAGGTTTATGAGAGGTTTATAAGAGAAGAGGTTTATGGGATGGTGAGGTGGCATGACATAAACCTCTTCCATAAACCTCTTCAATGTGGATGCCCTAACCCATGTGATTGACTTGTCAGTACTTTCAAGTATAGGAATGACTCCTAGAAAGTCTAGCATCATACATACATATAGAATAGTGAACTATCAAACTCAATCGAAAAAAGCAGGCATTGAATATACTAGCATTCACATATAAATGTTGCTAATTGTTACTCAATATGAATGGAAACCAAAAGAGCGTTGAAATAAAATACCAAGGTGCCATGGATATATATATATCCAAACATGAATTAAATCGCAACCCACCCTTCACCCTCTCCCTACTGCCATGGATATTATTGACACCCTGCACACCAACCACTGGAAAACGGTGGTTGGGGTTGAACTCCGTACCATCAGACACGGCTTCGATGCTCTGTCACTCGCATGATGAGAGTCAGGTTCAATTCATCCCTTTGCTCACCGGGTGAAGGGAAATCAGAAAGAGACATAGCCATAAAATGAGAGAGAGATGGGCAGAGACGGTAAGGGAGACATATAGATACAAAAAGGAGTTGGGGGAATAAGAAGAGAGAGAGAGAGAGAGAGAGAGAGAGAGAGAGAGAGAGAGAGGCGGAATCCAATGGGTTTGGGGATGGGTGGACTCTGTTCATGACTCATGAGAGAGAAAAGGAAGGAGTGAGGGACAAAGAGGCATTCGGAGTATGAGATTTATTCTTATTCTTATTGGTTAATTACAGAGATGTGTAACTGTTTGGTAAATTGAGTAATTCATTCAGGAGAATTTATGAGATGATTAAAAGCACTTGAATGAGATTAGAACTGATTGCGATGGATGACTGTTGATAGGAAAGAAAGAGATTGAGAATGACCGGTTATTTTAGTGGGAAAGAGGAAGGGGCAGTTATCATCTTGCATTAGTGTACCTTTTATTTTCCTTAATATTTTTTTTTCTTTTTTCTTTTTTCTCTTTTGTTCGAGTAAGCAAGTTATGAGACACGTAAGCAATGACATGGCATGCTGATGTGTCGAGCTCTGGCTGAATTTTTGTGTTTTAAACTATTTATATACATGTGCAAAATATGAAATTAATCACTCCTTTCTCTCTCATTTTCACTTCTATAGTTGGTGACTCTAATTCTTCTCCCTGCTACTCCAACTCTTTCCACAAGTCTTATAAATGAAGCCTTATTAGAGAGTAAAAATTACCCTTTCTTAAATGAACACATCAGATAGGTTATGGGTATCATGCTATTGCCTACCCAGATAGCAAATACAACCAAAAGAAATTGGAATCTTTTTCCATGAAAAACAAAAAGAGGAAAATTCCAACACAAAACTCTCCTCTTTTTCAAATCTAATACAGTAGCATCTTGATTCCAAACCCATGAAAATGACATTCCAACAGGGAGATTTGTACAAAAAGTAACCATGTTTTCATCACCAGATTATACATGTACACATATCTCACTATTCTGGTAGGCTTTGTTGAGTAAACCATTTTTATTTTTTTTTGATGGAAAAGGATAGAAGATGTTACTCCTCCACAAAAGCACGCATCGAGACTTTTTATTCTTTTTGCTAAGTAGATTAAATACAACTACTGTACTAACTACAATCACTACTACCCATCCACCAACCAATAAATGAAACAATTTACTATCCATCCATCTTCATTAAGTGGGTGTTACAATGACAGAAAGCCAAACCGTTACAATTCCAATTCATTGGAACATAATTTACGAGGAGGATTGCAACTTCCCGAAATGAATCAAACGACCACTAACTCGATTTCTTGTCGCTGTTAATGAACAAAGCGACGCGTTTGACAAGCTCCACAGCCTCATCACAACCCGGCTTATACAGATGAAAAACATGTCCTCTCCCTTTGCTCTCCATAAACTCAACCTCACCTTCCCATCCACCTTCCCTCAACACCTCATAATATTTCACCCCTCTCTCCCTCAGAAAATCCTTGCCCCCAACACACACCAGCACCCTCCCACACCCCTTCAACCCCATTCTCATCCGGGCCGGATCAGCCGCCGGGTTCAGCCTCGGGTCGTACACCCCACTCGTCCCCGGATACAGAAAATTCCACAGCTCATTCGTCTCCTCATCTCCGAAAAACGGATGCACCATCACCAACCCCGCCACCTTCACCCCCGAACCCAAGTCTCCTCCCGGCCCAGCCCGGACCATGACATCGTGCGCGATGTTGGCACCGGCGCTATCCCCCGCCAAATACACCCGGTTGAAGTCGGCCCGATCGTTGAGCCACGGGTCGGGCCCGGACCCGGAAGAATGGGCGGCGACCCATTGGGATACGGCCCAGGAGTCGTCGTAGCAGGCGGGCATGGGGTGTTCGGGGGCGAGGCGGTAGTCGATGGAGACGACGAGGGATTGGGATTCGGAGGCGAGGGAGTTGAGGTGGGTTTGGTAGATGGAGGAGGCGGCAGAGTAGAGGCAGAATGCGCCGCCGTGGATGTAGATCACCACCGGGAGCTTGGTGTTTTCCGGCGAGTTTTCGGGGAGGTAGAGGCGGGCGGAGAGGGTGGCGGAGATGGTGATGTGTTTGGAGGTGACACGGGTGGTGGGGTCGAAGGAGGGGGAAACGGTGTCGTCTTTGAGGAGGCGTTCGATGCGGCCGGAGGTGTAGACGCGGAGACGTGGGGCGAAGTCGTGGAGGATTTGGTCTTCATGGTGGAGTTCCCCCATTTTTGGTGAGAGTGAGTAAGAGAGAGAGGGAGAGAGAGAAAGAGAGAGAGAGAGTTGGAAGATGGTGGTGAGGTGAAGATGGTATGTGCGTGGAAGGGGGGAGGAAGAAAGGGGAGGGTATTTATATAGACATATCTAGGAGGAATTGTCGGTTCATGATTTATGGGTTTAGCTAATTTTATTTTTTTTATTTAAAAAAATAAAAATGTGTACAAACAAGTTTGTGTGGACTAGTGTAAATATAATGCTTGTGTTGTGACTCATACCTATAGGGAAGGCAACGGGGTTGCGGATTGAATTGAATTGTTAAGTTTAAGTTGGTTTCCGACAATAGAAGAGGAACTTCTAACTTCCCTACTTAAAAACGAGTTTAAGATTTTTAATCTTAAAAGACAGAGTAGTTATAAAGGTGTACTTTTAAGGGTCTATTATGGGGCAGCTAAATATGTATCAGGAATTAGGAATTAGATTATTTGAAACCATGTGTTACTTTAGACCCTCTTAGGCATAGTTGTCAGTTGTCAGCTGCTAATTTTTAATTTTTTAAAAACTCAAAACCAATTTCTGAAAATCATTTTTTTTTGCTTTTCAGTTTTCTATTGTTAATTTTGAAAATTGTGCAGGGAACTATAAGCGCAAAAAGTTTCAACATTAGATTAAATTTATTCAAAGAGTGGAAATTTTTTAAAACCAAAATTTAAAAATTTTCTTAAATAAGGGAGTAATTGATTTTTGTTTCTTAGTGCAAAAATGGTATCGTATAGTTCATACAGGTATAGTGTACCTAACACTTTCATTAGCTGGCATTTTTTATTTTTTTTATCTTTACTCTCATTTTTGCGTATGGACATGAAAGTCTTTTGACAGCTAAAATTCAGGATTGATGCTTAAATATTATCACTACTTCATAAACCAATCAAGGAAATTTAATTTTTAGCCGCATGACTTTCATTTACATACCCGAAAAATAAGAACGGTTTTGCTATAGATTGCCCTAAGGGCAATGGTTAAGGTTAATTAAATGTACTCAATAAGTAATTGAAGTGATTAAATAATTAATACAAAACTGAATTCAGTGGTTAATATAAAGATCCCATTAAATGCTTTCACATTATATTTATCCTAATGCCAGTTTTACCCTTAGTTTTGACCTCTGATTTTTTTTTTTTTCTCTCTCCTCTCACCATCACTTATCACATTTGATTAATTCTCCCTCCTCCTCATTTGATCTCTCTCATGAGTCTCATCTCCCACACCACCTTGAATAACTAAATGAATTCCAACCACCAAAAGAATTTAATAGTTAAAACAATCCTCAACAACTCAATGGCCATTTTTACTACTGCTCCCTCTACAATTGTGCTGCCATCATCACCTTCTCCACCAACACCTACCACCCAAACTTGCTCCCCACCGCCATTTCTCCGGTAGCCACCATAACAACCACTACTCCCCTTGCAAAAAAATTTTTATCCAAAACCGCAATGAACATTCAATTCATCGATAATGGCATATGGTGGCGGGGAGAAGATATCGAGGACGACATCAAGGCCGGTGACGATGGCCGCAATAGCCAATAAGGCCTCTGATGCATCAACGGTAGCTCCACCAGATCCGGCAGCGGAGAAGGCGTACGAGGCTGCAAACGTGGGAGACTTGGCTGACAGTGAGGGTGGCGATGGTGGTAGTGGTGGTGGTTGGACTAGTGTTGAAGATGCGGATCGGATGGGTTGAGTGGCCATGGTGGTGCACTTGTTTGCTTTTGCAGGAAAGAAGAGAGAGAAAACTAGAAAAAATGGAAAGTAAAAAAAATAAAAATAAAAATTGAGGGTCAGCCTAGTTTTTCTGTTGAGGTTAGTTTTGTAATTAAATAAGTTGCAGTCTGAGACGAAATAAATACTTCCAATGATAATTATTTCATTCACTATTCCCTATTAAAGATGAGTACATTTAATTAACCTTAACCATTGTCTTTAGGGCAATGTATAGCAAAACCGAAGTAAGAATAGAGATAAAAATTGCCAGCTAATCATAGTTTTTTTTTTATTAGAAGGGGGATTTTATTTATTAACTAAAAGATTAGCTACAAAAATCACAATTATTCTTGTATAAGCTGACCTTATGTACAATTTTTTGTGCAAAAATCATCAATAATACAATCCATAAGCTCGACCGACTCACCGCCATTCCAAAGCTGTGTAATATACTCGAAAGGACTACGATGAGTCATCAAGTGAGCGGCCTGATTTCCCTCTCTTTTAACATGGTTCCAAGTACAGTAGTAAATCGACTAGAAAAAGATTATAATTGTACATGAATATGTGTAGATCTATCAAACAGGCCAAATTAGGTTTTATTCTACTCAACTTTCTATTGATTTTCAGCAAAAATCAACAAAAAAAAAAAAACAAAGTCGCTCTCTACCAAACTATTACACATCTTTTAGAAAAACACTTATACGAATTTATTCGTGAAATTGGGAGGTGCCTCTAACCAAGCCCAAATTCCTCCATACCAACAACAAAAGCAAAAGATTCAAATCGAATTATACTTATATGTAACTTTTGTATAAAATTCTATTTTTATTATTCTTTCGAATATCGAGTGACTTACATAAACCATTTGTTAATTAATTTTTCTGTTTAATTGGTTTAGCACTGCATAGGTAAATTATGGCAACATGCGCTAATCTAATCAGCTTGCACGAATCTTTTCAATGATAAGAACCTAATCTGGTCCTGTTTAATACTATGATTGAGACAATTTGAGAGTCTCCTAGTCAACTTGCACGATTAATTTATACCAAGCATTTACTTGGATTAGAATTAAATTAAATTGGTGTTTCAGTGAAAAGTTTCACCACCAACAAATAATAACAAATAATGTGTTGTTGCTTTCTTGCCTTTAGCTGGAATTTGACTTTGTTTTCATGAAATTAGATTAAGGATGAAAATTCCTGGACCACGACAGGGTCCTGTTAAGGAGTGCTTTAGTGCCCTCCCACCAATCATCCAAGAGGGTTAATTACTTTATTTTATTTTATTATTTTTGTTAAAGGTGTTTAGGATAAATTCTCCCTAATCCTACAGTCCTACTATTTTATGCTACTTATTCAATAGGACGAAGTCAATGGATGTGTATATCTTTATTTTTGCGAAAGCTTAAGCGGATGGTTGGATGGTTGGAAATCTAATCAATTATTTTATCTCTTAATATGCCCCCACGTAAATGTCCGATCCTTTAGGATTGAAACACGGATGATGCACAAGCGCACCTTACCTTGTGCTTATTAGAAGGCTTAACTATAGGATGAAACTCGATTATAGGAACATGATGGGGTTTCCAAGATTCGAACTTAAAACCTTCTGATTCTCCGATACCATGTGAAGGAACAATATAGAGAATTAGGGAACATACAAAGAGACAATTATCATTGCTTGTTTAATTTGCTAGCAAGTTAATTGACGGTTAGATATTCAATAGGATTCTTAGTCAGTTCAATAAGAGAGTTAGTGAAAATATAGAGACAATTATTATACTTTGTGGGGTAGTTTTGTTTTCTTTTCGTTGAAGATCTTCCGTGCGATGTATCTTTAATGAAATTCTGCTAATTTAGACTACTTGAGTTAGAAGCGTACTAATCGCAACTCTTAATTCTATGAACTTATGCAGTTATAAGATTCGTATTTGAAAATTGCTTGTAAGGAAACAAATTCTATTATTGAGACTTAGGCATTTAGCCAAATACATTAACGTACAATTAATCAATGATTTAGGAAGAATTTTAGAAAAGCGTTGTATCAATTTAATCAATGGTTCGCACCCCTTTGCATTCCTCTTCTTCATGCCCATGAATTTAAGATACACCTTGTAAAGCCTATCAGTTTTGTAAGGGTCATCATCCATTCTAACCCATTGTATACTTCACTCAATCCGATCACGCGAATTATATATTGCACATTGCACCCAACTTTCTAAGATAATAATTCTCATGGTATCTCGTGAATTGTTGGTATGTAATCTTAGTATACATTCATTAAACCTTACGAGTAATGCTACATCCATAACCGTTATTATGAACAAAATCCGTGGTATAGCCCACACTTTTTTTTATTAAATTTGTTGTGATATTTAATCATCAGAACAAGATAAATACATATATATATATATAAAACCCATGTATATATATCACGAACCGATTTTGTATACAACAGTTATTGATATAGCATTACTTTATCGGTACACACGAGAGTGAATTTTTCTCCACCAGTATTCCAACCAACCTTGTTAGTTGTTTCCATTAAGCGGTGGTTTAAATTCCCTTTCCTAGCAGTTTCTAAGTTGTGTGTGTGTGGGGGGGTGGGGGCTGCGTTCGATGATAAATGCGTCAAGGTGGCTGCTTAAGAAGCGTACGTACGGGCAGTAATTAACGTCCAATAGCCAAGAGCTACCTCACCTCAATGAGAATTAAGACAGTAGTAGTGACTTTGCTGTTACAGACAACTAAGTCTAAGACATTCAACGTGGCCCTTAAGTTTAGCACCAACTTCGCTTTCTACAATGCCGGCCTCACATTCTAACGACTTGATTGTGACACATCTTTTGTCATTTTTTTTTTTTTTTACTGGTATTACTGTCCTGATGTTGATAGGCATGCATGGATGGCATGAACCTTGTTGATTCTAGAAGGTTATGTTTATTTTTTTATTTTTTTTAATAGGCCGGTAAGACAGTTAGATGCATTATGTATTTTAGTATTGATCTTCGAATCATAAATTAGATACTTGATGTATTTCCAAACCAAATAATCGAATTCTGGTTAATTAAGGCAGTGTTCGATTTACTAAATTGAATGGAATTTAGTTGGACGTTGAGTTCAATTAATTATGTGCAAAATTGTAGTACATTGCAAAACTAGAGTGAATTGAACTTAACATAACTAATATTGTATTTGAACTAAACTATGAAATTGAACAAATCAAGAGTGTGCATAATTGAACTAAATTGCAAAGTTAAATGATAAACATAAGTAAAGAACTATTAGAGACAGATACAACTATACAAATATACAACTCTTTTTAACCGCAACTCTGTTTTTTCTGTGGGTAAATGTAAATCAATGCTACACCTAGTGACGAGCCTAGAAAAGACATTAAATGGTGTTAGTATAAGAAAACTTAATAACAAAAAATGTGATTTTTTTTCACAAAATTAATGGACTAACAAAGGAACTGTTTTTTCCAAGTGCGTGGGACCACATGGACACCTTTAGTTAGATTCACCACTGCCTACACCCATCAGCTTCCTCATTTGATAGGCGTATACTCAAGTTCAACAGCTATTAGGCACAAGTTATTTTCTCTCTGGTTTACATCATCTTCTATTGGGGGACTTAGGCCTGGATTGGTTGTTAGCTAAAATTCATCCGTTGGATATGGATATGGGCGGACAAAATTCGTGTATATGGATATATGGATACGGAAGAAGGTAAAATAAATAGATATGGATAGAGGTAAAATAGATAGATTTGGATATAGTACCATCCAATCCATTATCATATATGCTCAAATAATTAATAAATCATGGTTCATATACGATAGAGAAGGGTGAATGACAATTGCTCCAAACTCATTTGGGAGGGGGGTGTTTTCGGGGATGAGATATATAATTCTTACCAGCAATATTATTTATGAAATCGACAAATACTACAAAGACGCATTGGACATTTGATCTCTAACATAGTTAAGTTTGAAGATTTTATAAATTATTTTTGCAAAAGTTAATGCAGATAATCCATCATTCACGTAATCTTACAATTCAAATTAATTTGTGCATATCAATATTCCCACATCGTAATATCGTCTACAATATTGCACCCATTAACAATAGGGGTTATTATTAACACCTTTGTTAAGTAGGGATAACATTAGTGTTTTGAAAATTGGATCGTACCGACCGGTTCAACTGGGTACGAGACACCTTTTGGGTTCGCACCAGCCCAAAAACAAACCGTTCAAAATTGAACTGATAAAGACCGTTATATTAAACGAATAAATTTGGGCCCAATTTTTTAGTGACCAAAATTGCTTCGACCCATATGGGCTATGCAAGTTGCAACACCACATTAGGCGTTTTATACCATACTACTGGGCAAAGCCCAATGATGGAAAACTTCACGGCACACCTTTTTCATTTTAAAAACCTTTTCAGGACATAAAATGTGTGCACTAGTAATGTGAGATGCAGGATGTGGAACTGATTTTTTTTTTTTTAGGTTGTTGGCATAGAGAAAAGTCTTTAGGCGTGGTTAAAGAGTACCTCCTAATGCATGGCCTTAAATAGTTAGATATTAAACGAATAAATTATTTAGGTGCTTCTCAAGACTCATGAGGCTTGAACACATTACCTGGTGTATAAGTTATTGCTTGTTTACTAATTATCACAAACGGAAATCAAATATATTATTATTTTTGAAATATTTAAAAGTAAATTATTAATTACGGCATAATATGATTTTTGACTCAGTCCAGTCGGTCGAATCAGATAAACCATCGAATCAATTGGGCAATTGGTTCGACGTCTGGTCTGGTTTTCAAAATATTTGGTAATATGTCAAAATTAATTAGGATGTGTTCATTTCAATTAAAATAAAACTGCACGGAACTAGATGTAAAATTGCTAAGTTGAATTTAATCAATCCACGCACATATATCCTGATTTACATTAGTCTGACCTCATTATCGGAATTTGGAATTCCACATAATAGCACAATACATCACCATAGTACAGCATTTGTCGTAGCTGAACACCGATGGCGCTGCAAGAGGAAATCCTGGTCCGGCAGGTGGTGGTGGCTTAATTCGCTCCTCAACAAGTGCGTTCATGAAGGCTTTCGCAATCAAGTGTGGACATTGTTCATCAGTTCGGGCAGAATTATTAGCGGTGCTAAACGGGTTATTAATGGCAAAGGATATGGGAATTGCAAAACTAGCGTTAGAAATCGATTCGGAGGTGGTGGTGCACACCCTACGAGAGGATCCAGCGCCGTGGAACCCAAATTATTTTCTGATCACGCAATGTCGCACCTTGCTCACAAGTGAGTCATGGGAAGTCCGAGTCCGACACATCTACAGGGAAGCCAACTTCGCTGCGGATTGGCTAGCTAATTATAGTTTTAGTTGCCCAAATAATTTAATTTATTTCGATACCCCGCCTGTGGGGATTTTCCATGTCTTATTTGAGGACTTAACAGGCGTTAGTAGGCCTCGTTCTATTGCTTACATTGAATAAACTTAGGGTGTAGCCCTCCTTTGCGCCAAAAAAAAAAAAAAAAAATCTGCTTTAGATAAGACCCTCTTATTTATAGATGATTAACGAGAAGAGGAAAAACAATTAGGCTTAGGCTTAGGCGCTTAGCACATAATAATTCATGTCAACAAACTTAATGGACAAAATTAATTCCGTTAAAGTCAAGGGCAATGTTGTTCACTTATTATCAATTTGTGGTTTAATAATGTGAGTAATTTACAATGTATTCCTTAGCTAGTTGTCCCCATCCTTTGAGGTGCCTACAAGACAACGCGAGGGAATATTCACTGTTGTCGATTGCGAATACCCCGTGAAAACTATGAACCAAAAAAAAAAACATTTACAATGTAAGATTGAATCCAGCAATTGTTCGACACTTGGACTAATGAGATCAATCTTTCCTATATTCTTCAGGGTATGTTTTTATGTGATCCTCCAACTCTTGAACCTCACATCTTTACTTGTCAAGACCACCAATAGATGACCTACACCATATTTCTCCAAAGCCCAATGAGCCCTAAATCGCCACAAAAAACAAAAAACAAAAAACAAAACGGAAAGAGCTACTTGTTGGCTTGTTGCAAAAGAAATGAAGCAACGCCCAGTTATTTAATCACAAAGTAGCAAATTGCGTTCCGCTCTCTTTTTCGCTGGATCATCGTCTTCTTCTCTCGCCGATTGCACCTAGGTTTCTCTCTTTCTCTCTCCTACAATGTGCCAAATTTGAGTTTATACTTCATTATTTCTTTTCACTGTTTTTATTGCTATGAAAATGCATCAAATTTTATCAGTACAAATTTGTTGTTTAGCTTGAATCACTGTGTTGATAACCGTTACGCAATCGGTAGTTGCTGGGTTTGAATGTGTGTAACGATAGTTGTAATTTTGAGTTGCTTGTTTTTGTTTTTGCTTGTTTTCGATGAATTTGTCCTTTTGACGAGCTTTTTGGTCGTTTTTCACCTGGCTCTGTTGTTATCTTTTTGTCCAAGGTTGCATATTTTTGATCATTTTTCTGAAAGTTCTTTTTGTTGTTTAGTAGTATCTGCTTTTCAAAAATATATTTCACTGTGAGTTCTTCAAAGATCGCCTTCGAGCTAGTATCGGCTTATTAGGGGTTTAAATAGTTCAAACTTGCAAAGATTTTGATCTCCCGCCAGTTGTAGGTCCACACACTAGGGGCTCTTAATGATGTTAGTACATCCATCACTTAATTTTTTTTTTTTTTTTTTTTTTAAATCTATAGTTTTTGTGGATTCAATTCGAAGTGATAACCCCTCAGGATAGACAGACTAGTGAGCCATCGAGGGTTCTTTGCTGTTTAAGATGAATGGGATGTGTGGAAGCAACGATAGTTTTAAGGGTGAACTTTTCATTGGGTCTACGAGTTATGCAAATTTATTATAGTGTAAAGTGTTGAGTAATACTACTGTTTATGACAGATGTATGCACCTATATGCAAATTTATTATAGTGTAAAACTAAACCGGACCTTTATCTTGAACAAAATGATCACTACAAGCCTCAAAAATTCTGTGACCTGCTTGATTATGCATTATGCGAATTTCCCGTTCTTAAATTTGTGGTTCATGTTACATAATTGACCCCCTAGTCATGCCATTAATTACCGAGAATTATCTCCTTGTTATTGATGTTAATGTTGATGTTGTTGTTTAAGTTGTTGAGCATGTAACAGCTTTTGTTTAAGAATGTGAAATTTCCGTCTCAGTAATCAGTATATTTGCTTTTCCTCATCCCGATGAAGACCTTTTCATTTGTTATCTACGGTTTAGTTTGACTTCATAGGAAATAGGCCTATTCCATCTGCAATTATGGATGATTGTGATGCTTATCTTGTTTGAGAAATTTGGGAGACCTCAATCCCTTGTGTGGTAATGGTGGTTTTGCTCTTTTTACTTGTTTCTACCTGTAGTGTCTTAGGATATAATTGCGGATGATAATACAAAACAGGTTGTAGCTAATGCAAGCAATTGCATGGCCTTTGTTAATTTCTTTCAGATAATTGAAATTTAAATGTTACCTTTAGACTTCTTATCCTTAAGTTGTTTGATGTATTTAACTGTGCAAATTTTCAGCTGGGAGGAGTATGGATTTTAAAAATGTCAAAGTTCCCAAGGTGCCTGGTGGAGGTGCTGCATCCGTTTTGATTAAGGTTGGAATTGTTGGTGCCCTTGGTTTATATGGTGCTGCTAACAGTATCTACAATGTTGAAGGAGGGCATCGTGCTATTGTTTTCAACCGGATATCTGGTATCAAGGACAAGGTTCGTTTCTTTCCTTGGGCTCTTTCTTGGGGTGTAATACCTTACAAATTGTTTTGATTGCATCGTTATCTAATCTGATATTGTTACAGTCCAAGCCTACATATTTGTTTCTACATTGAAATCTCTTTATTTTTGTGTTCAATTTCTTCTGTACCTGTTATATTGGACACATTCACTTCCTTTACAGAGTCATGGAAGATGAAGCCTATTAATTTTCATTTTAAACTTTGTGTTTGTTAAATATGTGAGCAAATTGTCTTACAACCTAGATATATTCCTTGATGTTAATATTGCAAAGGGTGTATTCTACAATGTGCAGGATATCATAACTCTACAATGAGTTATTTCCTTAATTGTGTCTCAAAGTACCCTCTGCTTAGAGGCCTTGATAAATTTTTCAAAAAATATCTGCATCTTGCATATATGTGAAATAAGTTGTTTGTATAAGGACTGGTTCCAGTCTACTAGCCTATCTTTCTATTGGCTACTGAATGAAGCCTGATCACCATTATTGCTTCCTTCACTGAATTTTGTGTGCTTCTCTTTCTTTTGAACTTTGCGGTTAAGTCACTAACTCTTTAGCTTGTTTAGATATTGAAGCTGTCTGTTTATAAATAAGAACTTATGTCTCCCTTTTTGGGATTCCATAAGGTTTGGCCTGTGGACCTGTAGGCCACAATTTCAGAGCCTCTGACCTCTGAAATGTATTTTTAGGAGAAAGATCACCAGAGTGTCAACCTTGGTGGTTGAAAGCAATCTGGATATGGAGCCTATATTCCTTTCTTTTACTTTTTACTCTTTCATTCCATTATTGCCATTTCTTATCTTCTTCTTTTCTTTTTCCGTCTGCATTTATGAACTCCTGCTGCTCCTATGACGCTAACTTCCTTATATTGATCAAAAGAAGACTTGCAACTTAAAACAATGAGCTAATGCTTGTTTGGTTTTTAAAGCAATAGTTGACGCAAACAGTTAGGATCCTTAGTGTAATTTATGGCATTTCGAAAAAGGGGACATTTGTCTAGACAGGTTCAAATGTTCAATTCACATTTAAGGGATTAAAAAGTTCCCTTATAGTCAGCTGTCACCATAGATTTGGATGTATTTTATAGGATCCAATTGTAGAAGTATTTGTCCAAATTTTATCTTAAAACCTTTTTGGTTGAGTATTTGTTCAATACAATTCAAGTTTGCAGTTCAAACCTCTAGGAAAGTTTAAAAGAGGCATATGATGTTTTGAATACCCAAGTATGTGAAGGTAAAAGTTGAGAAAATTGGGATATAGGGTATGAGGTATCTTTAGGCTTTTAGCTGTACCTATGGGTGTCTGTTGCATTCTTTACATTAGGTTTTAGAATTAGATTTAGCATGCATTGCAGCTCCCACAAAACCCCCCACCCCCAACAAAAACAGAAAAAAGCCAGACAGAAAAATAATAAATGTGTGAGGGCCAAATTATGTAGTGTAAGAGGTTAGGTTATAGCTATTTCAAGCATGGGTCATTTAAATTGCTTTTGGAGCTTTGAATATACATTGCTTTTTGCTCTGTTGTATAGCATTTCTAGGGGTATGGTGAATTCCATCTTTATTTATAAATTTGAGTTTGTGACATAAATGATCAAGTAGAGTTTGTAACACTACATATCTTTTAATCTCCGCTCACGTTAGTGTTCAATTAGAAGGGCTGGCACTCAACCTTATACCAGTTATACGAATATATCTGATGGTGAAATCTTTTCCTGCCCTCCAGGTATAAGAAATTCTATAGCTTTATCTATCTACAATAGAGTTAGCCTCACACATGTTATTCAACTTTGCCCAAAATGATTAAACTGTCTTTGAAATCTTTGTTTATTTATGATTTTAGCCCTATAAAGGAAATGATAATTTGTAAGATTCAAGTGCATGATTGCTTCAGGACTCTATTTGATACTGCTGTGTTTGTGTCATTTACTAGATTTGGCAAAATTGCACAGGTTTACGCAGAAGGGACACATTTCATAATTCCATGGTTTGAGAGGCCAATAATCTATGATATTCGTGCACGACCCCATCAAGTTGACAGTCAATCAGGGACCCGTGATCTCCAAATGGTAAGCTTTTCCTTGTTGTCTACTTCTGGCTTGTACCTCAGTGCCAATTGGTCAGTGATGTACTTGATTGCTGTGAGGAAATGATCGGATTGTTCAGTCTCTTTCTCCAAGTCTATCTATTCTACTATCTATTAATCTTTGTGGCCGTGTGCGTTTCCATGTATGCATATGTAGACTTTCTACTTCTATCCCGTTTTTGAATCCTCTTATCACCCGCCTTTAGGCCCCTCCTATCACCTGCTTTATCTTTAACAGTCCCATTCTTCTTTTAGCTCCTTCCAGAAAAGGAGCCGAAAATTCTAGCGACCTCCTGCTAAGAGACCATGGACTAGATGTGCTGCAGAAAGAAATTGTAATTGTCCTTTTTTTTTTTTTGTCAGCAAGTGCTTGATTCCAGCCACCAACATAAACGAGGTCTCATTGCTTCATCTCTGGTTGCCAGATACTCGGCAATAACCATGCTTTGTTGTTTGGTTGACACAATCTGGCACTCAGTAACACGAATATCTGTTAAACAATACATATCCTAATTCTTCTGAACTAGACAAATTAATCACTAGATTTTACAAAATGTCACGATGCACTTAATCTAGATTTTTTTTATTTCTCTTTTTGAAGTTGTGGAAACTAGCTGCTGGTAAAAATTTTGTTTGACCTTTACTCTTGTGCTAAAAGCACTCAAATTTTCACCTATATCTTGTTCTTGAATTTCCGTAAAATTTGAGGAACTAGACAAGCTATCTGTGGATAACAAGCAGCCATATGTAATGTGCTGATGCGTGCCATTGGCTTTTCTGTGAAGCATATTAGAGTTCTGCATCAGATTAATAGTGAATTTGTGACAGCAGAGTCATCAGTTTGACTATTCTACCATTAGAATTAGATCTTATCCATGTTACAGCTTGTTTGATTTATCAAGTATTGTACAGTATGAAACAGTAGAAAAATTTGTTCATGGTACTTTATGCATTTTATCAGCTCTTTATCTGAGATTTTACCTGAAACACTGGTTACTTGCTGACAACTTTCCCTTTCACACTCCTCTTGGAGAGAGCCTTACCCTTAAGGTTGTTTGATTTGTTGCTGATTATATATGCCTACCAGATTTTCCAGATGCAATAAGAGCCGTTATTAGGCAACTTTGTTGGTAGATTGTTATTCTTTTATAAACATTTTATATGTACAAAGAGTAGTTGGTCTTGAAGATTTATGAAAACAAAGTGTTTCATATATATATTATCTGTAACTTTCTGATCCTGGGTCGTGGGGATAAAAACTTCTCAATTACATTAAGCATGTTTAAACTACTTTGATGGTGGTGCTTGATTGTGGCTTGCAGGTCAACATGTCGCTTCGAGTTCTTACCCGTCCTTTACCACAGAAACTGCCTACAATTTACCGTCAGATTGGTGAAGACTACAATCGAAAGATCTTGCCTTCTATAATCCATGAAACTTTGAAAGCTGTGGTTGCTCAATACAATGCTAGTCAGCTCATTACTCAGAGAGAGGTAAACCAGCATTCTTTCTATTTCAGCATTGGAACCTGAAACAAATGCGCATGACCTGCGACTGGAGTGCTTTCTGCTTTAATTTGAAATGAGGAATGATGTCAATCTAAAGGCTCTAGATAATGATAAGATACCCTAAGAAACAGGTACTTCTTCATAAGAAGTTTAGATTTTGTCCAAAAGTTACTTAAAATGTTTACCACTTTAAAATTGTATTTTCATCACACCAGTGTCACATCCAAGTCCCTTTTCCTTGGTTTCCATAGCAAACATTTTTCATCAACAGAACAAGTGATAATATACCAGGGAGTATTTTTGAGTAAAAGAAAGAGGCAAAATGGAAAGGCAAAAGAAAAGAGTTGATTTAACAAGAAAAAGAACAAGTATGGGATGAAAAGAGATAAGAAACTCCCTGCTTGATAACAATACATGAGCATGTTTATTGGTTTTTGAAATGCACATTGTTTGAAAGCTTAATCAAAAAATTTGTTCAAAATGGCACTAGTATCTAAAATGGTTTTTGCGTTGAAACTAATAGCTTATTGATGAATTGTTAATTGTGTGACATTGCAAGAGGATAAGTTTTGTTGTGATATTATTGAGACTAAATTGATTAATTGGTTCTGTAACCCTACGTAAAATTATAGCTGGTTTTGAATTGGGGGGCAGGGGGTCTTCTTTATATATCATATCAAATTTTAAGTGAACTACATGTGCTTTGCAGACTGTCAGTAGGGAAATTCGGAAGATATTGACAGAGCGAGCTGCTAATTTCAATATTGAGTTGGATGATGTTTCTCTTACAAACATAACTTTCGGTAATGATTTCATGACTGCAATTGAGGGCAAACAGATTGCTGCACAGGATGCTGAAAGAGCCAAGTATGTCGTGGAAAAAGCTGAGCAAGACAAGAAAAGTGCTATTATCAGAGCACAGGTGAGAAAACAAAAGCTTTGTTTCAGTTGCAGAATCTCTGATAGGCATTGTTCATCAATCTGGCTTTTGATCTTTGCCAATTTTTCTGTAAATAACCCCCTACTTATTTAGTTTTGGGGGTTTTTTCAAAGCACCAACTTTCTCATTCCTGCCATTTACCGAGTTTCATAAATGTTGGTCGCAACGTGATCACTGCTATAAATGATTATTGATTAGAAAAATGTTGCTGGCAGATCTATATTTGAGGCTTCATATAAGAAGATTCTTTCTTGATTTACTTGCACAGTTCGAAAAACTTGGAGCTTAATTTTGTGCTTGAGCCATGTACCTGTCAAGTTTCTTGCTATTGATGTCATTTTCTCGATGTGGTTATCAGGGAGAAGCTACAAGTGCTCAACTCATTGGTCAAGCTATTGCCAAGAACCCGGCATTTATTACACTGAGGAGAATCGAAGCTTCCAGAGAGATTGCAAAAATACTTTCCCGTGCCGCAAACAAGGTGATGCTGAATGCAGATGATCTTTTGCTGAACCTTTGAAATTATGACAGTGGAGGCAACTACTGGAAAAGAAGTAAAGGTTAAATTAGCTGGAATCAGTCTGATTCATAGTTGAAACAAAACCCATTTGAGGAATCCTAACTGGTTAAATTTGGTGGATATTGAGGCTAGAGAAATTAATATGAATGGTAGGCTCACTTGTGAATTTGTCAAGCACTCTTACTCTTTGCTTGGTATAGTTAATGATGATTTTGAGTGGTCTATCTAGCTTCCCTATTGTTGGATGTCAAGATGTTGGATTAAATTTCTATCATCACAACAATTAGTACTCCCTCCGTTTTCAATTGAAGTTGACACTTGGTAATCCGCAACTCACATGTTGCGGATTACCAAGCGTCAACTTCAATTGAGAACGGAGGGAGTATATGAAATCAGAGATTGGTTTGGTGGTAAAATCTTCCCCTGTCATTTTTGGAGTTCAGGTTTTGATCTCTCATTCCCCTACATGGAATGGGAAGTGGTGGTTCTGATTTTCCACTTCCCTCCAGTGATGTAATTGGTCTATTTGGAATTTTGGATGGACTCATTGGCTAATTAAACTACATAAGGTTATCATGCTCACTAATGTTACATTGACACCAAAACGGAAAACAGAAACACAAATATTGGTAAAGCAACGCAAACGTTTATACTACTCCGCTTTATGACCCATGTTGGGGTTATGGACATGTGACCTTTTCAAGAACAATGTGTAAATCAAAGATGCTCACTATATTTGAAAATAGTGTGCTCTTTATAATGACTAGTATAATTGGCTGTGCGTGCGTACGCACGGGGTTAGTTATAATGGAGTAATAAACGATAAATTAAATTAGTGAAGGAAAAAACTGTTAATTTATGTATGTTAATGGCAAAAATATCAAAGTTTCATTTCCCTTTTTATATGTATTTGTACATTTTTCGTAAATTATAAAAATAGCTAAGTGAGTTAGAAGGGTAACTCGTTTATAAAATGGGTTTGATTGCGATTATGGTTTTCAACATGTTCAATAAACAAGTTAGATTTGGGGCAAGCAAATTTGAATCCATTTATATATATATATATGATACGAACAGGAACCTGGCCGAACTCGACAATATATACGTTCACCCTCTATTAAGGATGTGTTTGGCAAAATTAACTGTAGCTGTAACTGTTGTTGAAAAAATTGTTTGGTTGCTGAGAGGGAAAAAAAAGTTGTAAGCGTCAAGCTGTAACTTTTTACTCAAAAATTAGCTGCCAAGTGAAAGCTAGTATGGGTAACTTACAAAACATAGTTGTAGCTGTAGTCGAATTTGTAGCTGTTGTTTCAAAAAATGTTTGGTAGTTGAGAGAAAAAAGAACAAGTTGCAAGTTTCAAGCTATAGCTTTTATTCAAAAACTAACTGTTTGTGACAAACATAACCTAGGAATTTCAAAAAATAGTAGATTATTTTTCTTTTAAGTTTTTCATAATAATCCAAAATAAAATATATTTTTTTTAAAGGTAATTATTCAATTTGGTCCAAATCAAAAACAAAAACAAACAAAAGAAAGAAAGAAAGAAAGAAAGAAAAATAAAAAGTAATTGCTATTGTCCAAAGCACAAAAAAGTCAAACAAGTATCATTTTAATTAGGAAAATTTGATATGAATAATCCCTAGTTTGGGGTGCGTGACAATATTAATCCCTCCTTTTTGTATCTCTGGGAATAATCCCTAGTTTGCAAATATCTGACATCGATGGTCCCTTGGCTGACGGAGTTAACTTCCGTTAACTTAAGTGATGACGTGGCAGTGTAACATGTGAGATGCGTGCATTTTGA
>BSSO01002446.1:0-19340 GCA_030267885.1 Mesembryanthemum crystallinum | reverse complement strand
CTGGAATACTCTTGGAAATCTCAAGCACAAAGGCAGCACCTCTCCCCCCAGAAACGAAGCCGTAACCCATTGCCAAGATTAAACCTTACAAATGGGAGGAAGTAAGACGAAACCTGGGTTACAAACCTCCAAGGGCTCGCATGAGTAGTGCCACGTACATCAGGTGCTTCCCATTCATTAGAATGTGAGCCATACTTGCTTCGAATAACCTTATGCCACAAAGTATTTGTCTTTAAAGGGTACCTCCACAACCATTTGCCAACCAGCGAATAGTAACCGGCCTCCCAAAACCCAACCCGCCTTCCTCCTTAGGCCGACAAACCTTGTCCCAACTTACCAAGTGGTCTCTTTTCTCACCATCCAGCCCATCCCACAAAAGGTCTCTCATCATCTTCTCAATTCGACGAGCCACAGCTACCGCCATTTTAAAGAGGGAGAGATAATAGATAGGAATGCTAGAAAGACAGGATTAGATGATCATAACCCTACCTCATAGAGAAAAGTAGACCCGCTTCCAGCCATCAAGTTTGTTGGACACCCTCTGTACAACTGGGTCCCAAAAAGACTCCGATCTTGGATTACCACCAAGTGGCACCCCCAAGTAGAAAAGTGGCCAACTTTGAATCTGGCACCCTACCAAAGTGGTAAACTCCTCCAAAAGTGCTTGATCCATATTAACACCCGCCAAACTGCATTTACTAAGGTTCACCTTCATCCCAGAGATCATCTCAAAAACCTGGAGCACCGTAAGGACATTCTTGAATTTTTCCTCATCAGCAGCTAAGTATTGTGTCGTCCGCAAACTGCAAGTGTGAAACATGAACCTCTTCTCTGCCAATCTTAAATCCCTCGATCAACCCCACATCCACACCTTTCTCCAACATCCTACTCAACACATCAACCCCAAGAGTGAACAAAAAAGGTGACAACGGATCCCCTTGCCTCAAGCTTCTGGACGACGTAAACCACTCCCTAGGCGCTCCATTCACCAAAATAGAAAAATAAGCATTCTTGAAACATCCTCTAATCCATCGCCTCCATCGTAACCCAAAACCTTTTTTCTCCAACACCATATCCAAAAACCGCCAACTCACCCTATCATATGCTTTCTCAAAGTCCAATTTAAATACCAACCCCCTTGCACCTTTTCGTCGTGCCTCATCGACCACTTCATTCGCCACCAGTGCCGCGTCCATAATCTGTCGATCCCCAACGAACGCGCTTTGTGACTGAGAGATTGTAAGAGACAAGACCTCCCCTATTCTGTCAAAGAGGACCTTGGTAATGATTTTATAAACACTAGTTAACAGGCTAATAGGACGGAAGTCACTAACCTTGATTGATCGGTCTTTTTTGGCACCAAAGTGATGAAATTAGAATTTATGCTCTTCCCTAGAATTCCCTGATCGTAGAACTCGGCAAAAACCTCAAGCAGATCACTCTTTATAACATCCCAACAGTCTTGAAAGAAAGCCATTGTGAAACCGTCCGGGCCAGGGGATTTCTCCTGATCCATACTAAACACTGCGGCACGCACCTCCTCCTCTGTAAAAGGCCGTTCTAGCCACGCCCCTAAATGTGCAGGTATTGGACTCCAGGTTAAGCCGTCTATGTGAGGCCGCTCAAGCACCTCCTCCCGAAAAAGCTTCTTGTAGAAGGCAGTAATTTCAATACTAATAGTATCCACATCCGAGACCACCTCCCCACTATCACATTCCAACTCCTTAATAAACGCCCTCCTACGCCTTCCATTAACAACTTTAAAAAAGAGCCTTGAGTTACTGTCGCCCTCCTTAGCCCATTTCATTTTCATCTTTTGTCGTTGACTTTGCTTTTTCCTTTAAGAGGACCTCCTCTAACTCATTCTTCAATTCAACACTCTTTCGAGCAATCTGCTCTCCGTCCTCCCCATTGCTAAGACTTAAATCCTTGCAATTTCTTTGAGAAGTGTGTTCTTCCTCTCCCTTACATCTCCAAAGACCTCCTTATTCCACACCTTCAACTGCTCCTTCACAAATTTCAGTTTCTGCATAAAGCAAAAACCTCGCCACCCTTGGATTTCACAATCACCCCACCATTCTGCCACTCTTCTCAAAAACTCTGGGTGTGAGGTCCACATATTCTCGAATCTGAAAGGTGTAGGTCCCCACTGTACAGGGCTAGAGTGAAGGATGGTCGGGAAATGGTCAGAACACGGTCGAGAGCAAACCTCTTGACTCAACAGCGGAAATTCATCCTCAAAAGCATTAGTAAACAAAAAACGATCAAGTCTCGAGGAAACATTATGACGTCATGACACGCACCATGTAAATTGAGCATTTTGCAATGGAGGATCCCGCAAAGTGCACTCACGAATAAATTTATCAAAATTCCTCATATCTGCCCTCATCCCCCTCGTCGGTCCTCCACGGTACGAACCATGTTGAAATCTCCCCCGACAACCCAATTTGAAGAACAAAGCCCCGCCAGACCTGCCAACTCCTCCAAGAAAGAGAGTCGCTCATGACTCCGACAAGGCCCATAAACTGATGTAAACCACCATTGCCCTCTACCCCGAATTTAACATTATTATTATATATTATCTTTTGGATTTTTTGTAGTGAACCGCCTTCTAAAATGTACTTTCTTGAAAAAAAAAACCCTTATAAGATTTTTATTATGGGGAACCCCCTTATAAAAACGAAATGCCATGACGAACACACCTTAAGTCATTTTTCTGACTAGTTTAAATGAAATTTTGACCATTTTGCCCTTAGTATTTGAGCATATATTTGCTTAAAATATACAATATGTGCTTAAAGGATGAGGCCAAATCAGTCAAAACTTCATTTAAATTAGTCGGAAAACAACTTAAGGTGTGTTCGTCAGAACTTCTTTTTTTATAAGGGGGTTCCCCACTGAAAAATCTTATCTTTTTAATCACGGAAATTTTCGGTGGTACCCCTGAACTTTGGCCTAATGCCAGTGGTACCCACGCTTTTCCAATAATGCCAGTGGTACCCCTGAACTTTGACTTTAATGATTTGCGTACCCTAATGATTGTCAGAGCTCCTGACTAATATACCCTTACTTGCCTTGATTACACAACGGCTAAGTATTTGACAGGCCTTTTCCTTATAAATCGACCCACCCACCATTGTTAGACCTCCAAAAAATTTCTTCAAATTTATAAGAGGAATGTTTGTTAAATACCTAACAGTTGTGTAATTAAGGCAAGTAAGGGTATATCAGTCATTTTCTAGTGCCCCATACATTAATTAAGTCAAATAGTTTAAAAAAATCTAACGGAAAAGGAGCTCCGTCAACTATTAGGGTACGGAAAACGTTAAAGTCTAAGTTCAGGGGTACGAAAAATGTTAAAGTCAAAATTTAGGGGTACCACTGGCATTAGGCCAAAGTTCATGGGTACCACAGAAAATTTCCGTTTTAATTAAAATTTCGAGAATTAACATTAGACACAATTTTGAATGTTTTCTTATATGATAAGACATATTATGAATTCATCCTGTTTTAAAATACTGTTTTTAGCACAATTTGATGTTGTAGAAATTATTGATTTTGAATTCGTAGATATAGTTGAATTAAAATTTGAATTTTGTTATAGTGCTAATAAACCTGTAACACATTTTACAAACCAAATTATTCTTTTGTTTATCGTAAACCTTTATTTAATTACTAATTAAATCCTCGCTCATGCGGTAAACCTACGTGTTATGCTCCATGCTCCCAACATATGCCTCCTTGAATAGCAAAGAAATATGATAGAAAACTTGACAACTGAGATGTTTAATAAATAAATAAAATAAAAGAAGAATACTAATATTGTTTAAAAGGGAAAAACATAGATGCTCGTGCTTAAAAGATATACAAAAGAAAGAATATCTGTATTAAATATAGCATAATAAAATTGAACAAGAAAAAAAAATGATCCATAGCTAGGAGTAGTACTTCTTAATATGTGAGGATTTTAAAGAAGGAAGAACGATGATTGAAGGCAAATTTGCAAGTATGAAAGAGCCTAAAAGTATTGTCCAAAGTAGCTTCTGAGTGATAGAGTAATGCTCAGAGTGGTGGTACATGGAGTGCCAGGTCTGAGCGCAAAAGTATAGAGACATGACTTATTTTATTAACCTTCGACCGAAAACATAAAGAGGTGCTGAGATGGAAACTCCATTGCCAATCGGCTTGTAAAGCAAGGACTAATGAAGCAGGCAAACTTTCTTCCATGGATATAACTCGTCTTTTGGTAGGCAGGGGTGAAGTTGGGGTATGGAACTGGGAGCTGACCACACAGCAGCGATATTTTGTAAGCCTGTTGTATCACCATTTCTAAATTTTTTTGGCATCTGATTCCCTATCCTCTGGAGAGTAGGCTTAATGTTGGGAACCTTGTATGGGAGTGTGTTGATGGGTGTTCGATGGTGTATATGCGAGCCCAAATTACATGATTGTGTGCCTCCTCTCAACCTTCCTAGAAGGTGGGAGAGCTTGGAACTATGATGTTAGCTTACAAGGTTGCATGAATTTATGGAGTACTCTGAAGCTGATTATTTCATAAATCAGACTCTGGTTTTCAAATAAATAAAATAAAAAGACCATTGAGTTACTACAGTCTGTGGACAAATGCAGCTAGTTATGCTAACATTAACCGGACAAGCAATGCTAACCTTCTTAACTCCTACCCTACTTCACAACTGCTCACTAGGAAACAGGGCCAAACAATTCCAAGTATATGTACCAACTATGGGACACAGAGGCATGAAGCTCAGAAGGAATTAGTAATTCAGGAACTTCAGAGCAGCAGACAACAATTATTGATGCTTCCACATGAGCTGACACTGGTAGTTCCATAGAGTTAAATTCTTAGTAGGGACAACTGGAACACTAGTAATATGAAACACATACACGGATATAAATGTTTGACAAAAGATAAACTGCGGGCGATCACTGGACCAAAGTACTACTTCATACTTGGAAGTCAGAACTTTGTTTTCAGCAAGATCTAGATGTGCCCAATAAAAGCTGAACAAAATGAGTTTCCTGTCGCATAGATAATTCTGCATAATCTAGTTACATCCCTTGCCTTCAGGACACTGGAATTTACTACCATGCAGAGGAAGGATCACATAAAAGTCACTAAATATCATCCAGAAGATAACAGGAAAAAACACGTTCCTTAATAAATAGCAGAGGCACTCAAACCCAAGAATACAAGTACAAATAAAAATGGAAAAGTTCATTTGTCGCCAATGCTTTACGATTGATAAGCACATGCTCATTCATACATGCATGATAAAAGCAAGATAAAATCTAAACACAAGAAGTTCATACCAGCCTCCCCAGTACTGCTCTGTTTTTTCCAGACGAGCTCTGTGAACATAACTGCAGCACAAGTTCAGTATTAGATCAGCATACAGGCTGGCGAGAGAAGTTAGACCACATGGGCGGTCAAAAGGCAAATAGCTTAGAGATAAAAGACGAAACTAATAAGTGAAAAATGTCTCTCAAATACATATAATGTGTTGAGTCTCTCCTCTCTTTTGTGTTGTCTCAGCCTCAATCCCATTGAGTATCTCCTCTCTCTTTTTCTTTGTCTTAAACTCAATCCCCTTACCATGGATTATGTACTTAATCATGAAGTTAGAGAACCACTAGTATTCAGAACAAGGGCAAAACCTCACTCTTAGAAGTTGACAAGGCTCCCGTTCACATCTTCGTGGAACGCGGAGAAAGAGTGACCGTGTGACAATATCGACCCTTGGTGCTCTGTTACTAATCTTGTTAATTATTTGTCAAAAGATAAATAAACATATAAAAAGTGCCTCATCTAAGACTGTGATCTCATCAAATTTTTTTTTTTTTTTTTTTTTTGTTGATAAAGAAAAAATTGTATTAATAACAGAGAAAGAGTACAAGATAGGAGGACAAGCTGTCCTAAAAAGTAAAAAAATTACAAGTCACCCCAGTGACGAACGTCATTAAGGGTGTGTCCCCAAAAAAGCCCCAACCGCCTTTAGCCCAAAGAGAGGCCATGTAAGTAACGCGGCCCCAAACAAACTCCGCTGGGTTAGAAAGCCCCGTGAAGATACGGGAATTCCTTTCCAACCAAACAGACACACCAAAGCAGAGCCATGAAAGCACACCTCCAAAGTAACCTGCGGTCCTTACCTCGCCCCAAACCGACAAAACGGATCTGCAAAAGTTCCTCGACGTTGGCAGGACTCACAAAGCAAACCCCCCTAATACCCATAAGACGATGCCAGAGAGATCTCACATAGGCACACTGCAAAAACAAATGGGGGGAAGTCTCTCCATCCCGACGACACATCACATACTGACCAGGAGAAAGTGACCACCCCGGTCGGCGCCTCTGTAACACATCATGGGTGTTGACTCTACCTAGGACCAGGGTCCAAACAAAGGCACGCACCTTCAAGGGCACTTTTGACTAAGACTGTGATCACATCATAACAATCCTTTGACAAAAGGAGTAGATTCAGATCGCAAAATTCAGCAGCAAAAAATTGTTCTTGGTCAAAAAGAATCCCGCTGGTGGGCTGATGTAGTAATCACCAGTACACAGGACAATCCGGACTCAGCAATCTGCTGACGGTAGTCACTTACAAGAGCTGGCAGGTGGCTACAGGTGGTGACAAGGAACAGCTAGGGTTTTGAATGTGACAAACCAGCCGCAAGTGCACCCAGATCTGCCACAAACAACCACAAGCATTTCCAGTATGCTTTATACTCACCAATCCCAATATTTTTGTACACCAAAAAACATGCTTAACTTAGCATTTTCTTGAGTTAGTGGCTCCCAAATGAAGGTGCACCACGATGATATTAGGTATTACAATCAAGCCATGTCAACTCTCCTTATCCATGAAATCCATAGGTGTTACATGATAGATGATGTAAACCTACACACGGTTAGGGCTGTCAAAAGTTGACACGGCACGACAACACGACACGAACTGGACACAAATATAACGGGTTAGTGTTGAGACTTTTTGACCCGTTTAATTAAATGGGTCGACACGAGTGACACGTTTAATTAAATGGGTTAGGTTAAGGTTGAGGTTTCCAACATGAAAGTGACCTGCTTCCAACCCGTTTAATNTTTAATTATATACGTCAAATTTATATTTAATTAACTTAAAATAAGTAACTAAGGTAATTGAATTTCAACTATTTTTAACAATATAATAGTTTGAGACTATAAAATGTACATAAAATATGGTTAAAGCTCTTGATTTTTAGGTAAAGTTATATGTTTTTCTTAATTTCTTACTAGTTCGGAAAAATAAATTAGGATAAACGGGTTAACAGGTCATTAGCAGGTAACACGTTTATT
The DNA here is from genome assembly GCA_030267885.1 of Mesembryanthemum crystallinum. NCBI lineage: Eukaryota > Viridiplantae > Streptophyta > Magnoliopsida > Caryophyllales > Aizoaceae > Mesembryanthemum > Mesembryanthemum crystallinum. The sequence goes on along the minus strand of BSSO01002446.1, from coordinate 11,986 downwards.
AAACAGGTCAGATCAAGGTCAAGGGTTTCCAACCCGTTTATTTGGGTCGAGATATTATCGACACGTTTAACTTTGACACGAACACGAATACGACCCGACACGACCTGTTTGACAGCCCTAATCTCAACATTATGGAAGAAAAAGAGATCACTACATGTGTCAATATAATGTTCTCAAGTTTCCATGGAATGTGCCATTCTGCTCTAATGGCTTTGATAACCACCAAATTATCTTCAATGGTGATGTTCTTGAAGTCAAGATCCTTTGCCGCTCAAACACCTTCAACTCAAATTCTTTATGTATACTCTAGAATATATCACTTATTAGTAATACTGTTATTGCTAAAAAAAAAAGTATCAGTTTTAAAGCAAAAAGTATAAAAATAATTTGTGAAAAGTATTACTGGTTATACAAATAAGTCCAAAAAACCATTCCATCTAAGTTTTTTAAAATTATTTGGGAAAATTCTTTCTGAAAATGATTTGCAATCACTCAAATTATCCATAACCTTTTCCGAATCAATGCGCCAAAAATAAGAGAATTTTTGATCTTATTATATTGCATTGGAAAGTCTTCTCAAATTTGAGTTATTCAATTATTCAAATTTTCCCTTTTGGTATTTCAAAACAAAAGTTACTAACAATATTGTAAAATTTAATCTCTTGGTTAAATTTAGGAAGATTGTTGTGATTTCTCTTTGGTGTTTTGTGAACTTCTCCAATGTAATGCACATGGACACTTCAAAAAGGGTCACGTATCAGTGTTCGACACTTGTTACTTGTTAGAAACTTGGATATGACATCAGTATTGCATAAATTTCAAGGATAACTAGCATAAAATTAGTGTTTCCACGGTTTTTTATTTTCTGTCCCTGTATGCTATTTTCATGTTAGTACAACATAGGTGTACTTTGATCAACTACCTTTTCCCAAATTACTTTCTAAAACAATGCCCAAATTAAAAATAATGGATATTTTCATGTTATGTGTTGTATTCTCAAATTTTAATTTATGCAATTCTTCAAAATTTTCCCTTCCGATAGAATGCAAAACAAAGCCACCAATAGAATCTAGGCAAGTAGTTAGGTGCCTCAAATATGGTGCACCCCATGAGTAAACTAATAGTTATGGATAAAATTAAGAACAATAATCAAATGTTTATTAATGCAGATTAAGCCAAATCTTACACAAGTTATGTGCATAAAAAAAAAATATAATCTTAAAATCAAATCAAAAATGACATTGTTTTTTTACACATAAAAATCAAGCACTTATAATTGGGATGAACCAATATGATGCTATTTAAATAAAATAAAATTATCCTCATAGAACATAAAAGCATATTAAACAAATCATAACCCATGCATGACAAGAGATAGGAGAAACAAATTGTAAAATAATATACTCCACTACTTTTATTGTTTTATTTATTTTTTTATTTTTTTACAATATACTTTTATTGGTAAAGCTAAAGGGATTGTTGTTCTTACTTCTTTTTGCGTGTTTGTGAACTTTAAGCAACAACCTTTCTAAATAATACTCATTTTCATTAAATATTCTGAACTCTTAAGCCTTTCTTTTTGGGGTGGGGAGAATATTAGAGATGGAGAGAGTGCATGAATTTCCTTTTAAATGTAGTTAGATTCAAATAATGGAGTACTAGAGTTGATTGGTTCAAACCAACGAAAATGGTTAAGGTGTCAAAAAAAAAAAAAAAGTATCACATAATTTGTTTATTATTACTACTTTAACAAGTAAGAGAATATTAGCAACTCGACTATATCCTTGTTTGAATGCCATCTTATTGAGTCAAATTTGTTGCATTTTTGAATTGTTTGATTATTTGACAATCTGATTACTTAGAAGTGAAGAAGGGATGTTTGAGAATTATTAATTTAATATTTTTGGCGGTACTCAAATTGTTATGAGTTACCATTTTCTATTTATTTATTTTTATATAAAAGTAATTTTATTCCATAATTGGGGTGGAGGATATATAATAATTATAAAATGAAGTTTAACAACAACAACAACAACAACAATAATAATATTAATGAAGAGAAAATATAAATCATACTCATATTCTTTGTCATTTTATATTACCATCTACTGATAACCAGCTAGCTTTACCAAATATGTTTTATAACGAACAAATGCCACCAGTTAGTCAAATTAGCTAATACAACAAGCTGTCACTAACAAGCTAATCAAAATAGTTACAAGCCACTAGCTGATTGTCAAACAAGGTATATAACTAAGGCTATGTTCTCTTTACAATACTTATGTTGATATACATTGCCTATTTTGTTGATTTTTTGTTGATCCTACTTATATTAAACTTCATCGACTTTATTGATTCTTTTGAAAATTTTGTTGATTATACTGAATTAGTTTTTATTATACTAAGTTGATTTTGTAGATTTTTGTTGTTTCTACTAACTTTCGTTGATTATTGAAATCAACAAAATGATATGACACAAACAAAGCCAAAGGGTATATGCTATTCATGTTACTATTGTAGATATTTAATGATGGTTGTTGATTTTTGTTTATTGTACATTCTACTGAGTTAATTTTTATTGATTTTTGCTGAATACGTGGGTTTCAGGCTTTGTTCTCCTCAACTTATTTTTGTTGACTTAAGTTGATTTTAGCAAAAATCAACAAAAATCATCAATATAATCAATTAAAATCAGTAAAAGTCAACAAAAATCAACCAAAAAAAAAAGCAAAGTTGCAACAAAAATCAACAATCAGTAATAAATATAAATTGAAATAACATGAAAAGAACATAACCTCAGTAGCTACACTAGGCTACAGCTTGCTTTGGATTTCAATGCCTAAAGTTGTGATGTGACATGAAAAACCATAAATCCAAATACTTACCAATACAACAATGAAAAGAAAAGCCAAACATTTTCAGAGTAGCCCTAATTATTATTATTTAAAAAAAAAGAAAAGAAAAGATAGACACATTTGATTTCAATTTCTTATATTTTCAAAATTTGATTCGACAATTGTCAATGAGAAGGAGGAAGTCTTAGGAGTGTATCAAATTGACATCGTCTTTTTTTTCCTTCTTTGGGGTGCCTCAATTGTCAATAATGACCGAGTTTATTTTATTATTTTAATTATTTTATTTTCCCTACAATGACAGCTAATACACAGTCCAAAGATAAAACATTGAGCGGTGCACATATAAAGATTTAAATAAAATATTTGAATGGCTGACATTATATAAGACCAAATCTCACGTGCTTATTGATTCCACTCTACTTGTGTATGCTTAATAACTTATCAGTACAATAATCACACTTTTACAAGTAACAGCATTAAAGTTTAATGATAATTTGCTTTTGTTCCAAATACTGTGGATTGCTATTTTTGTTTTTGCTACTACCCTAAACCCTAGTCCTAAAGCCCTAGTAATAATGGTTCATTTTCACACAATCTTATTAAAGGATCCAACCTAATATTTAATAGATTGATGCTGGGGAGGAAGAGAAATTTTGCTATGTCTTTGATAAAACGATGATTCTAAACAATATTGAAACTTCTTTTCATATCGAATTTTTGATTTTGTTATGGCATTAGTTAGTAATTATCAACAAAAGTCATATGACAAGCCATAATCACTATTGTTTTTCTTTCTTCTTTTTGGGGAGGGAGGATTTGAACCACATGTTCATTATGACCGCTTGAATTATGTAATTAGATATTTACACTGGATTGATCGACGAAAAGGTAAGGTGATCTTAACAAATAAATTCTTCATTTACAAGGATCAAATATTTAACTGGATTTAAAGAATAGAATTATAGTGTTGAGTGATTAGCACAAATCCCTTGTTGTTCTTAATCACACCGTACTCACCAAAAAGATTGATTAAGAGAAAACTCGATCCAAAGTACATCATCATTACATCTACCAGTTTATATCAATATCACAATCATTTTCTAAGCCCAAAAAGTTTCCTTTTTTTTTTTTTCAGTTTTCAACTTTGGGCCGTATGATTGTCTTGTAAATTGAGATGGGCCCATGTGTATTACCCTTTGTCATCAATTAAGTGGCAATTACGCAATGTGCCTCCATAGGAACAATGGTCAAACTTTCTACGTAATATGCATCATGGTTAATAGTTGAAATAAAATAGAATAAAATCTTAGCCGCGGATTTAAGAATCAGCACATTTTCTATAAGGTGGCTTCATAGAGAAGGCGCACTAGTACTATTTTTTGGGTCATGTTTACTAGTTTCTTTGGTGACTAATACCAATTTTTAATACATTAATACTGGAGTACTAGTTTTTGATACATTAATACTGGAGTACTATCTGGTTCAACTTCAACAGTACCAGTTTTGTGATCACCGATACCAGTTTTAAAGTTACTAGTATTAGAGGTCTCATGTACAAGGTCACTTCATACAATATATTACATTAGGCATGTTTAAAACTGATATTGTCTACATCTACTTTTCTGCTGATCTCTTATTTCGATGACCACCATGAATTTTATGAGAAATTTAACCTAAAATCGGACAAGATATAAATGATTTTTTTTTTTTTTTTCGTCTACCGATATCTATGCTCACCAATGAGACTGGACTAGATCCATACCAAGCTCTTAGTGCTTCATGTCCCCCCTCCCCCCTCCCCTTTTTCTTTTTTGGTGAGGGGTAAGTGCTTCATGTCTAGCACTTTTGTACCATCTGACAAGTTAACACACTTTGTATGCATTACAAACAGTAGTAGATCTGCAACAAGCACCAACACAAGAAACTTTCAATTTTGTGGGCCTCTTATATGAATAGAATGTGTTTAGTGACATTTACATTTCATATGATACAAAAGTGTACATATATTACTGTATAACACAAAGTTTCTAAGGAAGGGCAGCAAAGGAAGCATGTGACATGCACATAAAATTGGTGTTGTAAGAACCAGAAGATAAATATATCAGCATTTTGTTATCTACTACTCAAATACAAGTATATAACTATACAAGTACCAAAGTCCTCTGCTTTTCTCTCTGTTTTTTACAGTGTTTGTTGCTTTCCCTGCTTGCTCCTGTTTTTTTTTTTTTTGACTCATAGCCAACATGAAAATTACAAAAGCTTTCAATTTATCAGTGCAAACAATGGAGTAATTCTTTCTCTCAAGATTTACCATGTAATGATAGCATAAGTTACAACATGGCTCTAGAAGTTACAACACTTTGCAAGGGCGTTAGGGGTACTTTGGCATAGCATTATGACAAGCTTTAATTTACATTGAAGGGGGAGAATGAATTTAGTCCTTAAGGCTCTACATGGTGGACTTTGAGCTCTTTATGGTTTAAACCACAGGTTTACCCTAATACATTGGGTCAACACTAAACCTATTCGCACTGAGTTGGCCCACAAAGAGGTAAAATGTTCCTAACAAGTAGTTTCTCCGTTTATGAGAATCAAACCTTCGACCTTGCTTGAGGGATAAGAGTGTTGAACCTCTCACACGAAACACTTGTTGATGATGAACACTTTTATGTCACGGGAGTTGAGATGTATAACATAGTCCTACTTTAATTGATCCTTCCATCTCATCCTTCCTTTATATAAAAAGCTGAGTGTCGAAGTGAGAAATATGTTTTAAGTGATGTTTTAACATAATAGGGATATTTGGTAGCCAGATTAGCATTGATGATGGATTTGGCCCATGATGAGTAGGGCCGCTTTATTCTCCTCAAGTTAATTTTGTTGATTTCAATAAAAGTCAATTAAAATCACTGAAATCATAAAAAAAATCAACAAAAATCAATAAAAGTACTCCAAGTGGTATCAACTAAAATCAGCAAAAAATCAACAAAAGCAACAAAATCTATTTCAATACTATGAATGGAATATAAAAAAAAATCAACAAAAATCAGTAGCTACAACAAAAATCAATGGAATCAACAAAAAAGGAAATGGTTAGGTGCCCCATTTGTGGTACCCAATAGTGCATGCACATGAGTAAATATTTGGTTTTGTTGTTAAAAACAAATACTCCCTCCGTCCCACTATTACGTTTCCAAACCACCAAAATTTTTGTCCCCCTATTACCTTTTCAAACCAAATAAATCCCCATATCATCCCTAAATTACCCCTCCACTATCTAAAAACATAATAATAAAACTCTTTTTTCTCTCTTCAATCACCCTCTCTCCAATCACTCTCTCTTCTAATTTTATATCTCTCTCACATCCAATTATTATATTCTTTCTATTTCACAAGGGCAAAAATGACCAAAATTTACCTTCTAAATTCTTGTATCAATTTTGGTTTGAAAACGTAATAGTGGGACGGAGGGAGTATAAAATACATTTTATCTTATCCACAGATACCAATTTACCCATCAAGTTGCACTCTTAGCTATCTTTAGTAGAAGGCCCAACTATTTCGCTAATAAAAATCAACAATGTTCAACACAAATCCACAAAATCAACAATAAATATCAACAAATGTTACCAAAGAGAACATAGCCTTAGTGAAACACCTTAATAGATTTTCAAAATAAGTACATTAATTCAACCAAAAAAAAAAAGTACATCAAAAAAAAAAAATCAATAAAAATTGCGGGGCAAAAGATGTACCTTTAAATTTTTCAAAGCATATGAAATTTAGATCAGCAGAACACCTCTAAACTATACTAAAACAAAATACATAATGAAAACAATTCTGCAAGCCCTTCTATGTTCTCATTTTATGAATATGAATAACCTTTTCTCAAATGGGACGATACAGAAAACTTCACTGATGAATCTACTGTTAATCTCCTACAAACAACTACTAATGTATAGGTGATCAGTAGTCAGTAACACCGTATCAATGAATTGATTCAACCAGGATTTCTGATATGAACCAAGTAAAAACGATTTCATCAACATTCAGATGCATCCTAAGAAGAATCTAACATCAATACTAAGCCCAAAACCCGCTGGGTTGACACATTGGATAGGTTATGCAGAGACCTCACTCAAGCATCTTTGCAGCCGACATCAAACTTCGCTATGAAGAACCCAATTGTATCGGACACAGATGGGTCAAACCTCTGAACGAGTTCTTCCTCCCCGGGTCTCAACCATTCCTCTACATATCCGTCAGACAACTCGCACCTACCAACGAGGCCTGGCCCTCCAACTCTCATATGCTGCGGTGCCAGTGACAGAAACTTGTACGTATCGAGAGCATAACGTACCAAAGCCTCGTTTTCACCTGGGTTTATTGTACATGTCGAGTATACAAGAACGCCTCCAGGGCGAACCAGCTGAACCGCCTGATCAAGCATCTTCTTTTGATACTTCCCATTCTTTCTCAAAGATTCTAGTGTTTCTTCGCCGGCAAACAAACGGGGCCTCAATCCAAGAGCGGAACAAGGAGCATCGAGGAGGACCCTATCGAAACTATTAGGGGGGAAACCTTTCGATTTTTCAACTCTACCTCCAATGACGTGATTCTTTCCAGGCCCGTTTTTTGTTCTTTGTTTTCCTTTCTTGCTGTTAGATGTGCTAATGGTTATTTGTGCATCTCCATTCATTATGACAGAAGTTTCTTCGCATGACATGCTATCATTCAACTTCTCTGTACCGTTAGAACATGACTCTGAGTTTCGAGCATCTCCACCAGGGTTCATTTGAGCCTGGTTAGGTTCACTTTCTCTAGCAACAGATTTGAGAGCATCTAGCTTGCAAGTAACTATGCACTTCAGACCCATTTCAGCAGCTAAATTCTGAACATCCATTACCTTATTATGAGATCTATCTGCTGCGACAACCTCTCCTTGATCCTTCATAAGCATTGCAATTGCAGTTGTTTTACCTCCTGGAGCTGAGCACATGTCCAATATCCTCTCTCCTTTCTGAGGATCTAGGGCATGAGCAGCAACAATGCTCGGAAGGTTCTGGAGGAATATCTCCCCCTCAAGCACGTTGTTGAAAGAAGGAAGATCAAACACTTTCTCCTTCATACAAATGGCAACCCCTTTCAGTGCTCGGAAGATCCCAGCCCTGGACATCATTGTAGTTCCTTGACCAATATACAAGCCCTTTCGCTGAGTATAAAGAGGATCTGTCTCCAAGCCCTGAAGTATGGTTCCACGGGTTATTCCAGTACCCCACTTACCATCAGATTCGGGTTGCTCCAGAGCAACAGAAACAGCAACCGAATCACCTTTTTCAACATGAGCACTACAAGCCAAAACCCCAGGAACAAACACTTGAGCACCCCGCAGAACGGCCTCAGCACATTTGCGGCTCACAATAACTTCCTTCAAGGGCTGTCCATGTGTATGAGCATATCCAACTTCGTGAGGTCCTGTGCCTTGGACAAAGACAACATAATCTAGCCCTGGTATTGGACACTTGTGTATGAAATCACTGTTCACACCTTTCTTTTCAGGTTCACTGTGGCTTCTATCTATGCCATTTGTACCATTTTCACCCGTTTTATGTTGCATTGCCAACAGTTTCTGGATGATAGCATCAGTTGTTGTTTTGAGAATATTTACACGTAGACAAGAGTAGCAAGATGGGCGAGTTAGGGCTTCAGAGATTCGAGCGAAATGGTCAGCACCATATGCTTTGATGAAGTATTCCTCAACTTCAGGGTTCCAACGAAGAGATGGATTAAAACAATAACGTGCTGAAGAGTCCATGAAAGGAGATGTTTCTGTTTGAGTGGAGGTGCTGAGCGATTTCAGAAGCCTACCAAGTAAAACAAAACTTAAGGCCTCCTGAGCAAACGTATAATAGACAATTTAAATACAATTCAACGGTCATTCAGTTCCAATAACGAAGTTCAAGCTACAGAAGTCACGATCACTAGAACAAAACTTCTTCAAAGAGATACTATAAATTGATGGACTCATGGAAAAATGCACGTGAGTTTCCATGAAATTAACATAAGAAAGTCAGAGATCTCCAGGATTTTGAAGGAAACAAAATTTCTTGGGATAATACTCCTAGGATTTTTTTCCCCCAACCAAGTTCATCAGAGTATATTGAATAGAAGCAAAGTAGCAACTTCAGCTATCTCAGAACAAACACAGGGAGGATTTGGCCCTGTGTCCTGCAAGGAAGATCTACATGGTTCTCAGAAAATGACTGACTTCTGTTTCATTGTTTCCCATCCAACCATCCCCCATTTCTAATGTGTGATGTAGGCATCAAACTCTTTATACTCATTAAGGAAGGTCTTTTTAATTCTGTCACAAGCATTTGGAGCCTTAAGCCTTTGACAAAACTATAGTCTACCCAAAAGTTCGAAGAATATCATGTCTTTAAATTTTTGGAAGTGAAATTATACTAATGTTTCGATAAAATAGCCAATGAAATACAGAAAGATGATGAGGAGAATCACATGCATAAAAGGATGAAGTAAAAGCAGCAAGCGTTGGATTTCGACTAACCAGGAGACATAACTTCAGCTAATGTAAGTTCTCGTTCGGTTCACCGTAAATGATGGCGGCAGTTCAAATTGCCAGGATATGGGATTCTAAATACATATTTGCAACTGGCGAAATTGAGAGCTGGAATTTCTAGGAAAGTAAAACTTCCCAGAAAACATCAGAATCAGAATCACGCTAGATAATCGCTAATTCTTTTCCGAGGACCAAATACAAAACTCATTTAATAGGAATTTCATGAGGGAAATCAATTTCTCAAAGTGTACATTTCCTTACCATGACATCAATCCATGTCTAAAGCTGTGACTAGCAAAAATCAGGAGAGACTACCTTGTATTTTATAAGCTAAAGTATATTTCTAATCAGGGCTCGAATCAAACTTAATGTATTTTGGTACAATGGTACATTATACATAATGTTATTCAGTGATATCATCAAGAACAATGCATCAAGCTCCCCAGAATCTTACTATTCCAGAAGCGTATTTAAGGATCAATAATGCATGAAGCTCCCAGAAAACAAACAGGTCAGTATGCTCACAAGTCACAACGGTTATTCATCAATTCAAAAACTCAAAAGCAATTCAACCTAAAAATGAACAATTACCCACTATAAACTGCAGTAAGTAAATATTAATCTAGTGCTCAATGAAATGAAAAAATAAGCACAAAATATAGTTTTGATACAAGTTATTCAATCTACAACTATTTTACAGAAGAACACAAGCTTCAACCTAGGTACTTAGAACCCACAAATGTCACCAAAAACAACTAATCAACAATAGTGATTAATCTACCACATTAAGACCCAAATGAGAACAACCCATAATCACAAAACCCAGAAAATTTATAGTAAAAGAAAGGAGTGTGATATGTTTTGTATTACCTGGTAATTAATCCAAAGCTATTGCGACAGTGAGCTGCAATTGGGCGAGATTGCATGAACATAAACACAATTGGGAAAGTGGGGGAAGAAATTCGAAGGTTGTGGGAGCCGCGAGCTAGTTGACGAAGCGGCGGTGCGTTGAATTGGCTGCTTCACTGTTTACAGTTTTCCCCCACAACTTTGAAGGCAAAGGCAACCAAGAGTTAAAAATTTCAAACTTTCACCACCCAAAACCATGATAGATTAGGGTTTGGTATTTGTTGATGGGATCAATCTCAAATTTTTGGATACAACCGTTTAACAGTTAAAATGATATAATTTAGGGGCGACTTTCCGCAATTTAGTGGCGAAATTTAGCAATATAGGAGTGACTTTTAAGTAGTGAAAAGTGATCTCTAAATCGCTAAAAGTTGCCCCTAAATTGAGAAAAGTTACCCGTAAAATGAGTCGTCCAACGTTTAAAGTTTGCACAAGAGTGTTACTTGGGATCAATTTTGGGAGAATTTATTTTTTCTAATGCTATGTAATTTCTTTTTTATTTGTTGGGATAACATTTAGTATTTATTTATGAATATTATTTGGTTGTAATTAGTAAAGTAGAATCCTAATTGAGTTGTAGTTAATTAGGAGGGGATTATAGAAGGTGGGGTTTATGAATAGGGGATATATTATAAATGAGTGGGCTCAAGTCGTGCGTTGGAGAGCTGAAGGGGCATGGAGGGGGCACATCCGAGGAAGGGGGACTCAAAAGACAAACACAATCGAGGAAGGGGTAAGGATTGCGACTATGATATTATTTTTAATGTTGTGGTTGATATATTAATATTGCAAATCAAACTTGAAGAGGTATACCGTTGTTAATTTCCTAACAATACTCGTGTTGGATTTATTGTGTTTGTGTTAAGATGATTGAGTTGGCGTTAATTGAAAAAAGAGTTGGTCTTTATGGTTCATTGTGTAGATTAATCACTTGATGGGTAACCCTTAAGTTGTAGACGGGAAACTCTACAACTTTAAAGTAGTAACTCTAAGGCTTTTAGAGGGGTAGCTTTTGTGCAAAGTTTTGCGGGAAAACAAAAAAATACATGTATTGAGAACACCATCAATTTGAATATATATATGGGACCCCGTTTCTTGTCATGGACTCCTCTCATGACCCTATGGGGTTGCCCGTGCAATATCGTGGAAAAATATGATGCCTCAATTTTTGGGGCTCCGTAACCCCATTTTGCCCACTTATAGCCCACGCTTTTTGTCCCTCCCGAGCGCCCGTCTGGTTTCCCGACCGGTTTGCGTGGTCACTCGGGGGTACCTAAAACGCCTCCTCGTGCCTCCGTGCGCTGTTCCGAGAGCTCTAAGTACCATTGCACTCGCGTTTCCTCGATCGGGTCCTTGTTTCGTGTCACCAATCCGTGCCCTCTAAAGGCTTTTAATGATTGCGATTTCAGCCATGGACCCCTCCTACGACCTTACAGGGCTGCCCATGCAATATCGTTGAAAAATATGACACTTTAGTTTTCGGGGCTCCAGGACCCCGTCTTGCCCACTTATAAACCCACGCTTTTTGGCCTCCCGGGCCCCAGTCTAGTTTTGTCCCGCTGGGTTGCGTGGTCACTCGGAGGGACCAAAGAGGCACCCTCGTCTCTCGGTGCGTCGTTCCGAGAGGCATAAGTGCCCTTGC
>BSSO01002445.1:0-19343 GCA_030267885.1 Mesembryanthemum crystallinum | reverse complement strand
TCGCGAGCTTATCGAGTCGAGTTGAGGCTAGCTCGACTCAGCTCGTTTAGGTTTCGAGTCGAGCTCGAGTTCGAGTCGAGCTTAACTCGAGTTGAGCTACCGTCGAATTGGGACCGAGCCAATCCTGAGTAGCTTATAAATTGGCTCGCTCAATTAGTAGCCCTAAGTTGCGGATCCCTATCACTCAAACTCAACTGTTTCTTAATGTTCTCATTAAACAACCAATGTGTATTTCTCTCTCTTGTCTCATGAAGAACCCATTGTGTCTTTCTCTCCTTCTGCCAATTATTTGAGATGCGATTTTATCACCAGCAAGCACGAATGAGTGGTACTAGTACTTTGGTTTATTGATCATCGAGCATCTTCCGCCATTTTTTTCATCAGACGACAATATAAATATCGACTCGTCTTAAATATTTTATATTAAAATATGCATATTATTTGTATGAAAATACTACTACTAATAATAATAATAATAATAATAATAATAATAATAACTTTTTTTGAGACTTTATATAAGACTTACTCATTATTGTAAATATCAATGCCTAAAGTGAGATTATGCTAAATAATTTGTTTACTTTAGTGAAATTGTTATGATAAATTAAGAGATTTTGGAAATGTAATGTACTAATAGTTTGATGTGTGGATGGCCATCCGCAATTTTTTGGTGGGTGCTCGCTCCGAGAAATTATTGGCTGGTCCAGGACCACCACCTCATCTATGGTCCTGGCCAGTAAGAATGTGACACATCAGCACAATTAAACACGTCACATGAGGGAGGAAAATTGCAGTGAAAATTCGAAATATGGAAATTAGCGCCTCATGATGCTGGAAACTGATATTCTATCCAAACTAAACATTTTACTTTTCACGTTTCATCTCTCTCTCCTACTTTTCTCTCTCCCCTAAAAATCATCCATAACTGGTGTCATTCCAGATTTGAGGTTTATAGAAAATTTTCAATGGCCTGAATAGTTGATCATTCAATTTTGGACGACAATGTTGTAATTATCCTCAACAAAGTTCTGACAAATGATTAAGAGCGTTTTTCATCAAATTCAAGCATCAGATATAGGAAACAGAGAGGCAAAGAAGACATGAATGATAATAATTGATATAGAACTAATGCCTTTATTCATATTGTCATTTGAAGCCAGCCAATATTCATATTGTCATGGGCAGTACTGCTGAGAGAATTGATCCATGTAAAATTCCTTTTCTGTTAGATTCTCTCTTTTTAAGTACTCTTTATGGAGTAATATGTACATCAAGTAACATAAACATAACTTTTCCTTCTTTGGTTAATTTGTTTGTCTCTGTTTTGCTTGATTCAGGACAACATTTTGACTTTAGAATGCTTTAATTTGGTTTTGATTTAGAAATCAATGAAATGATTCTTCCATTTCTCAAACCTTGATAAAGTTGCAAGCAGTATAATTATTAGTACTTGATGACAAGAAGCACAATCCTAACTAAGATTAGATATTAAACTCAAGAAAGCGTTGATGACAAAACGCATGAATATGGGCATCAAAATTCCTCTAGACATCCTTGCAGTTGGGAAATCGATACAGATCGCAAATCCACAATAAACCTCAATCTGGAATGACATTCTGGTTGTATATACTTGAGATTGTTATCAAAAATTGAATGATCAACTATTCAGGCCATTAAATTTTTTTTATAAACCTCAAATCTGGAATGACACCAGTTATGGCTGATTTTTAGGGGAGAGAGAAAAGTAGGAGAGAGAGATGAAACGTGAAAAGTAAAATGTTCAGTTTGGAAAGAATATCAGTTTTCAGTGTCATTGGGCGCTAATTTCCATATTTTAAAATTTCACTGCAATTTTCCTCTCTCATATGACGTGTTTAATTGTGCTTATGTGTCAAATTCTTACTGGCCGGGACCATAGCTGAGGTGGTGGTCCTAGACCAGCCAATAATTTCTCGCTCCTGAGAGCCACCTGTCAGCGTGCGTGTGGTCCACGTGCGCGCGTGGCCCCACGCGCCCAATAAAAAAATATATTTTTTTAAAAGTATTTTTTTTAAACTATTGAACCTAGATTCATAACCGCTATACCGTAGATTCATAACAATATAACTACAGATTCATAACCGGTATACGGTAGATTCATGAACGACTACTTATAACTTATTGAAAAATAAAATTTGATTTTTTTTTATTTTCTTAATGAAATAATTATATTTCTTTAAAAAAAAAAATCGATTCTGACTATAGATTCATAGTTATATGGTATAGATTCATAACAATATAACTACAGATTCATAAGTGTTAGTTAATGAACACATATTCATTATTTTTTTAATTGTTGACAAAAAAAAAAAAAAAACCATTGTTAATTTTGACTATAGATTCATAACAATGTAATCACGGATTCATAAGCGTAAGTTCATGATTATCTATTTAAATCATTTTTTTCCTGAATTTTTTATAAAAAAAAAAACTGAAAACAAAAAATCATCATAATCATAAAATATTACCAGAGATTCATACTCCCTCCGTACCTCACTTACCTTAACAAACCATGCAAAATTAAGTCCCCTACTTATCTTTACAAACCAATATTTTTCTCATATCCTTCCTTATTTACCCATCCACCATCTCTTAAATACAATAAAAAATTTAACTTTCTCTCTCCAATCACTCTCTCTCTTAATATTTTTCCCTCTCCCCAATCACTCTCTCTCTTATTATTTACCCCACTACCCATTACTTTAACATATCTCAACCAAGGACAAAATAGGCCAAAAATGCACTCCTTAATTTCTTTGCAAATAGTGGTTTGTCAAGGTATGTGAGGGACGGAGGGAGTATGTAATTTTCATATTGTACAAATTCATAGGATTTAAACGTAGATTCATAGGGATTAGGGAGTACTTAGCTAGGTGCTCTTGAGAGCACCATTTACCTATTGATTACCATATGCTCCAACTTCTGAACTCTAATTTACTAATATATGGTCCAATAGTGATTGTCCTACTTGGTTGCAAATTATCATATATGGGTCATTAAATCTACAATCAATAATATTATTTTCTGAAAATTTAGCAACAAGGATATTTTATTTTGGTTACCAAATCAATGAGCATATCCACAGGGTTAGTTTATTGCTAAGTTGCCAAATTTTCCCTTACAAGAAGTTATGATATACAATGAGAGCATGAGGCTATTACACAATAATGTACATGGTTGGAGGTAGGACTCTTAGGGGTTAGTCATTTGGAGAAAGAAAACTTTTCTCTGGAAGTTATCATTACTTTTCTTTTCTGGTATAAGACAAAGGACCAAGCGAAGAAAAAAGAATCAAGCCCCCAATCTCAACATTGGAAACAATAATCCTAACGATTGGAGCGTCTCTATTTCCATTAACTATTCCTTCTCTTGAAATTAACCGCATCAAGAAGATGAGTAATCCAGTGTTGAATGACCTAACAACAAAGAAAGTAAGAAGTAAGACAGAAAAAAAAAAAAAAAAAAAGGAAAAAAGCTTGATTCTTTCAAATGATGGCTTAAGTAATGAGAGGAGTAGTGAAAAAACATTACTAATTGCAGGATCTGAAGATGATAGTTTTAGCACTGTGCTATCTTTTTTATCTGCCAGCATATAAGTAACTTTGGTTAGTTTTAAGCATATGGTATTAATCCGTGAGAAATAATAGGTTTCCAAAGAAATGAAGTTTTATTTACTGATAACATAACTTTAATCTTAATCATAACATATAAAAGAGGTGCCTCTTTTACTGACACCTAATCAGAGTAGCTTAGATTTTGGGAGGAGAGAATTTAAAATATTTAACTTTTATTAAGATTAGAACATATACTTACATTTTAAGTGAAACTTAATATTATTTGCATCAACTTCCAAAAGTTCTTAATTTTTTATACTATTAAAAAGGTTCATAATTTTGTGATGCATTTGCAATATATTCATATCATTTATTCAATTCTTTACAAAAGAAAATAGATTAATTACACATATGCATGTTATAGTTTTTATGAAAAGGTTCGAAATTTAGTTTATATAAACCTTGATGCATTTGCATAATATTCATATAACAAAGGAAAACCATCCAATCAAATCTTACGACTGTATGCACATACATGGGGTAGAAAAATTGAATGGACAAGATAGCATTGTAACAAATCAACGATATATATAGATTAAATATCACAAAAACTTGTATGAGGTGGCCTCATATATGAGGCGAAAAATAAAAAGTGGTACTTGAAAAGTGGTGGTACTACTTTTTCTTATTCAAGTTACCAGGCCTCATGTATCAGTATGAGACCACCTTATACAAGCTAAGAATAATTGATTAAATATTATCGTAATTTGTTCCGTTGAAAATTCATTAGTATTTAGATATATGTAGATATGACATAATTTTGTTTTCAAAGTTGAAAATAAACTAGTATATTGTTTTAAATTGGCAAATTTATCCGTGGCTGTTTTCGTATAATAAAGTGTTCACGTGAGTGCCCCAACAAACAAAAACTTAATAGTGCAAAGTAGAACAAACATGGAGATTATGATGATCAATCTTAATTTTTCTTTGGTGTTCACAAGGAGAACTTCCTTCTCCTTGGGCGTGGCTAAAGAACACTCCCTAACACATAGTTTTGGATATTCCACGAATATCTTCGTGTATGTGCTCCCAAGAGACTAGAACCCTTCACCTGTATAAGCTATAACTTATTTACCAGTGTGCCAAATACCTCTTAGGTTGATCATGTTAATTCAAAATACAAAAGACAACAAATTAAGCATACAAAAAATACAAAGCACAACCATTCTTTTAAATTATATTTGCATACCTAAACCATGATGTAATCCTTTGACAGCATCAAAATTCTTGTATGTGTAACCAACAAAGCTAATGTCTTCAGGTGTTTTCATAGTCTGGGAAAAAATATAAAAACAAGTAAGGTGATTGAAATGTTTTCAATTAATAATAATATTCAAGAGAAAAACGTATATGATTTGTAAGAAAATGTATGTTAAGACAAGCTCTATAATAGGGATTTCATTGCAAATAGAACCGCTTGATTAAAATTTTAAACTTCTAATAGTAGTACATTTATATTACCTTGGATAAATTTCTATTTGTATGAAATATATGTATAGTTTCTTCTAACTAAGAAGGTTATTTTTTGAGGTGAGGTATTGGGTCCTACAAGATGACTTCATTGTCAATTCAAGTTAAAAAATAAAATAAAATACAAATACATTCGATCAAGATTGTGTTAATTTAGGAAGTGATTTCCTAACTTGGAAGTCATGTTTTGATTAAAGAAATCCTTGTTCATACTCGTTTTTTTTAAGGTTTAAAGATTTAAAGTAGGTCTGGTATAATGACACATCTTTCAGTACGTAGAAAAAATAAATAGTTTTCCTATTAAGCATGTCTATCGTGAAGCAAATGTATACGCCCACAACTTTTCTAATTTGGTGTTGAGATTTCCGCTAGGAAAACACATGCATGTTACATAATACTAGACTGTAGTAACTTGCTACACTATTGTTTCACGATATATTCAGCATGTCTACATCACGAATCGTAACTACACAATTAGAGTTGCCATTTCCTTATTCTAAAAGAAATTAAATAAACATAAAGGATTTAGACATACACAAGTTACCTTTCGATATGGCCCAGATCTACTTCTAGCTGGAGGCACAAGGTCAACCTGGACAAACTTTTAATACTCAATTAGTAAGGCATGCACACTACAAATGATGTAGTTAATAAGCTTGTTAAGTGAACAAGTTTTGACATAAAGAGTATGTAACTACAAGTTGGTAATTTATGCATCCAATTAATAGTAATAACAGTTGAGGTTACCTCCTCAAATTTCATGAAATTTCGAGTATCAAGTTCTCCATTAACCTCTGGCTTAAAGGCTGCTTCCATCTCGTAAAGTTTGTCCCATGCAACATCTTTGAACCATGGATGGGCCTATATCAAGCTCATCATAACGTTTTATAAGAATAGACCAAGAGTGAAATAACATAGAATATGTTTGGCAAATAGCTGATAGTTGATAGTTGTTTTGGTGAGGTAGTTTTTTACTTGCTAGTTCGATCAGTTAGAAACTAGCTAGTTTGATACTATGCGAAGACATTTGTTAAAAATTGTCGTTTTTTTTTTTTTTTTTTTTTTTACCCATCTAACTTTTAAGGTTGGCTTTATTTGCCTAACAATTTAGCATAAATAGTCATCTACTATTCCTTAAATAGATAGTTGGGTTGTCAACTGGTCAAACAAACTAAACATCTAATCAAGTTGGTATTAAGAAATAAAACCATTGTTGGGCCTCTAACCATTGGCTTAAGTTTTTGATTGAGTTGGTACCCTTCAAAACAAGTCCATGCTTTTAGATAGATAATTAATTCAAAGATGTAGGGGGTTATTACAACTATTTTTTGAGATGAGGAAAGTAAACTTATTTGAAATTCTTATAAAAAAAATAAAGAGAGATATAGTAGGTGAGAAACTTACTTTTATTTCATCTGCACCGTTGGTGCCTAACCTATGCTCAACATCACAAAGCAATCTACTAATCAAGTCTTTAGCATCAGGTGATAACCTCACTTCTTCTGGAAACTGTAAGTGATTTCTCCAATGTACAATCTGCCCAAAATCATCAAACTTTTAAACAAATATCTATAAAAAGAGAGAGGATGGAGTACTATATAATAGTCATTTGACTTGTTTCTATTGATGTGATGGAAGGTTTTTTGGGTCAAACATGATGGATTATGATCTTTGTGTACACATAATATAACTGATTACTCCATGCCTTCATTCAAGTGATTCATGAGGAAGAGTTTATCCCTAAACATTTGTATTATTAATTCTATAGCAAAAGAGATAGAGAGTACAAAATTATGTTAAAGGGTGCAAAAGAAGACCTTTCGACAAGTAGTTATTGGATCATCTGCATAGAAAGGGGGATATCCCACAAGCATCTCATACATGATTGCACCAAGTGACCACCTGCATTCGAAGAATTACGTATATTATTTTGGATGTTTGGGAAAAAAAAAAAATAGTTGGGTCTCTAACCATCAGTTCGAGCTTTGTTTCCTTCACAACATGCAACACACATACGTATTTTTCGAGAGCAAACAATAGAAATGCAAAAAAGACATAAAATTAGCATACCAATCACACTCCATGCCATAACCCTTTTTCTGCAGGATTTCTGGAGCAATATAATCTGGTGTGCCCACTGTAGAAAAAGCCTGCATTTATGAATAATCCAAGACCAAATACACTTCAAAGTAAAGTCTTGGCTAAAAATTAACACAATTTAATTAAACAAATCTTAAGCAAAATCACATTTAGAAGCAAAAACTAGTAGTAGTAAAATTTACCAGTTTTCTCCTGTTGACTTGCCAATGTTGCAATTGCTCTTGAGAGCTTCTCCATCGACCGCCATTGTTGGTCGCCGTTGGGAACTGGCCGTTGAAGTCCATAGACTCTTTGAGCAAATTCTCATCCATGGGTTCATTTTCATTTATAACAGAGATGTTTCTACAATCAAGGGGCTTGCAAAGACCGAAATCAGAAAGCTTCATGTGACCCTTCTGGTCCAGCAATAGATTGTCTGGTTTTATATCTCTGGCAAGGATAATATATAGATAAGAAGAATACCCAAATACGTAAGTAATATTGGAATGTTTTAAAGGGGCACAAAAACATTTGTAATCCAATCAATGTCTTTACTTCATTATGATGTCCAAGTCGACTTTTCACAATCTGAAATCAATCTTCTTTACTAATTATGTTCATCATTACTAAGATCTTGAAAACATGTTAGAGAACTTTTGTGTAAAATTAGTGTTAACATTTTACAAGAGTTTTGATGGTAAAAAGTTACTTCTTTGAGCTTAAAAAGTTTAAGATCTTGAAAATATGTTAGAGGTTTGTATACAGTATAATCATAGTTAGACAACTATGATCTTAGGAGTGGTATTCTCGTGTTTCTATGATCCACTTAGGCTTTTTATACAGTATGACGAAGGTAATCATCTTGAAATTTGATGTAAGGGATCGCTAAACATTCTGTGTTCAGTTCGATTAAGCAATATACTTTTCCTCATAGATTACTATTCATGCAGTTACAATCCGGCCTACTTAGTTCAGTGTGATTTAGTTGAGTTAAACAGGGCCGTACTTGTGCTTTGACCCATTGGTTCTCCCTCCCTAGGACACAACCCCACCCGTTGTGTTGGTGCAGTATTGAGTGATCGACTTGAGGTAATCACCCAGAACAATTTCATACCTATCCTTAATTACAAAACAACAAGAAGTATTTAGTTGCCTATCGCTAGGTGACTAACCTGTGAATGTAGTTGTGTTTGTGTATTGACTCTATGGCCAATACGCTTTGGGCGATGTAAAACCGAGCCACTGTCTCAGTTAAAGTCTCTTCTCTCATTAACAAAGTCATCAAGTCACCACCAGGAAGGTACTCCATGATCAGATACAAATATTCTGCATCTTGGAAGGAATAAAACAGTTTCACAATGTAGTGGCTGGCCACTTCTGCAAGCAAATTCCTCTCTGCTTTGACGTGTTCAACCTACACATGACTTCACATCTTAATTCATGAGATTGATAAAATTATTAATACTAGTACATAACATCACTTGAAATTCCTAGATACATGAGAAAGATCGAGGGGCATAGCTTAAATGGTGAGCATTGTCTTATAACGCGATTGGTGAAGAAGCTATTAGCTCCCGATCTTTATTTTTGCACATAAGTTTAGTTCATTTACAGGAATAGATGGTCTCTATTTTTTTGAAAAAAAAGAAGTTCTAGTCCATTCGTTTCACGTTGTTTGTTCTACTTTCCTATTTAGAATATATGTCTTAAATTGAGTAACGCATCTATTCTCTTTGGATTTGTATTTATTAGGATAGATTGAAGAATGCATCATTCTAATATCAGGATATTTGTATGTCACCTGTCCACGACTAAGCATTTCCGACTTCTTCAACTTCTTCATAGCATAAATATTGCCTGATTTCTTCTCACGGCATAATCTAACCTGCAAAAGATAAAAGTATAAGCATTAAGCCATTGCAAAACGAGATCATCCAAAGCCAACTACATATATACAAATAAAACTCGACACAAGCTTAATTCAAAATGCAGATATGATCAGCTAGCATAGCTAGTCACTTACCTCACCAAAAGCTCCTCTCCCTATAATGTCTAGGAGCGCAAAGTCATCGACACAAAACTTGTGGCGCTTAAGCCGTATATATTCAGTCTCTTTGCGTTCCAAATCCTTGAGTAGATTGATTTGTTCCTCCTCTGGTACGCCCAAGGAAGCCAACTGTTTTTCTAATGATAAACGCCTGCACTATCAAATTATGTAACACTAAGCCTATAAATTCACTCATGCCTTAGCTTGGTCATAGTTATAATATTTGAAATTATATATGCTTAAAACAACCGTAATACCACTAATTAGTGGGCATGATAATAAAAAACTAAAATGCTAAATGTGTGGTCTAAATAAAGGATTATGGCAACATGAATAGTTTGTGCTAATGAAACAAATTCATTTCTATGACTTCAATATGGGGAAAAGTTGTTGTGTAAAAACTAGTAATCAAACTCAGTGAAAAAAAATTTGATACAGGCGCTTGCAGGAGCAAAGCTATTAAAGCCCAAGCTTTCACATAAACGACGTTGTTGTTGTGTGCATATATATATATATATATATATATATATATACATATATATATATATATATATATATATATTCAGGTTNACAAACACACAAACACAAGGCAAATAACAGGAAAGACATACTGGCAAGATCTTCCAACAAACTCTAGCCCTGATGTTCCAATATTATGGCACCCATTGATTTCCAGATGCATCAGTTCTGAACAACCAGTAGCGATCGCTTCCAAACCCTTGTCACTTAAGAGATAGCAGTCACTTAATGTAAGATTTTTCAATTTCTTACAACCCTTCCCGATGGCAAACAGACTCCTGAAGAAGGAAAAAAATATTGTTATGAACAAGCTCGATTAGGAAGTAAGGCCGCAGCAGTACATATTTTTCTCTGTAATTTAGTTATCACCACAATTCTAGCTGGAAATAAATGTCCATCATCCAAGTAGAAAGGATTTTATAGATCAACCTCAGGATTGTACGAGAGAGTAAATGAAAAAACTATTGTAACAGTCCCAACAGAGGCAGATAAACAATAATCCAAAATTCACGTGATTAGACAATTACATGGAAAGCAAAGACTAGAACATTGGAGAAGCAAGACCAGGATAATCAACCAAATGCAAAAAGAACACTCTATTTCCATCTGTTTAGCATAATACTGAGGTAAGTGATATTCCAGCTCGAGCACGAGAAGTTTGAGCAAGAGTATGAGTTCAAATATTCTTAAGCAAGCTCAAGTCAAGGTAATGACACTCAAGCTCAGCTTGATTCATGAGCACCCACAGTCTTTTTGAATTTGCAATTACAATACCCCGAATGAAATTTCAGCAAGGTACATCGACATATCACTTTTACAAACTTTTTTCCAAAAAAAAAAAATAAATAAACAAAATAAACAAAATAAAAAAGGAAAAGAGAAGAAAAATGTATTAGTGACAGAGAAATGTACAAAGTATGAAGACAAGGAATCCTCCAAAAAAAATTACCAATCGCCCAGTGGCGTTGGATGTCAATGATAGTAACCCCCCCTAAAGTCCCTGCCGCTTTTACCCACAGAGAGGCCACACATTTTTCTAGCATTGAAAATGAACATTGTCAAGTTTCACTTAGCTGCAAACAAATTTCACAAAAGCCCCTGCCGCTTTTACCCAACACCGACCCAGGCGTGGCCTTTCTAGTTCGTGCCTCGTGTTGTCCCGGAGCGGTGCTCGTGACATGTCGGGCCAAAAACAAGCTGAGTCATACCAGACACCGTGCTGGTCCGACTCCATCCCCCTATCCACAATAGCACATAAGCACAACCCTAACTCCCCATACCCAAAACAACCTAACCACATCATACTGTAAAAGCATGTGTTGCCATTTCACTGCTAGCAGAATTCTGGAGCAAACAATTCTTGATCTCTACCATTGGCACAAGTTGTTTGTGTTACACCAGAATCCAAACACGCCCTCTGAAGCATCCACACCTTGGATAGGTGTCATGTTGCGCGTCAGACACGACACGCACCAACACGACACCTATTAGGCTATTTTCTTCTATGAATGATGCTTCCCCTTGTCAGTGTCCCCATTCGTGTTCATGCAACCTGACATAAGCCCGTACCTTAAGTGGAACTTTTGCCTTCTAATGTGCACTGGCAATATGGAAAGCAGGACAGCGTTTCCAAACACCTAAGGAGGAAAATTTTCGTGAAGAATTTCCTTGAGTCATCATCACATATAAGTGAAAAGTCTCCAAGATGCCCACAGTAAAGCAAGCTCCCCCATCTCCAAATCCTCTTTGCCCTCCACAAGTGAAGATCCCATCAGCAAGTATGTATGGAATGGAGTGCTGAGACTGGAGCATTATGAAGAGTGTTGAAACAATCGAGGAAATTGGACAAACAATGGCTGCCTATCTCGCCAAACATCCTCCCCTCCAACCATTCCCAAACTAGAATGTTGTTATAATGAAGAATCTAAGAGCAAACCCAGTAAACAAACTTCCATGGGTACACGTGGGTCGTATTAGTTGAAAGTTGGGCATCCCAAAAATAATGGTGTACTTGCTACAAATGACTTTGTACCACAAAGTGTCAGCCTCATGAGGAAACCTCCATAACCACCTACCAACAAGACCAATGTTATTAGCCATGATCCTACCAAAACCCAAGGTTCCCTCCTCAGGCCAACATACTACACCCAGCAAACCAAATGATCCTCCTTGTCTTTGCCCAGAACCTCTACATATACCCTTAAAGATCTTGAACAAATAAAAATGTTAAAGAGGAACACTGGAAAGACAAGACTATATCAAGGTAATTCTATCTCCCAAAGAAAACTACATTCTCTTCACCATCAACCTCTTCAAGCCCCGTTGAGCTACTGGCTCCCCGAAGATTCCGAGCACGAGGTACCACCAATGATTACACCCAAATAGGTGAACCAGCCAAATTAGTGAAATCCCCTAGGAGAGTATGATCCACATTAATATGCTTCCAAGACTATAATCAGCCACATTAATGCCATCAACATGAAATTGATATAGGGGTGACGAGCTCTTTAGTCATCACAACTCTCAGCAACATGATGACATTGATAAGACTATTTATTTTTAAGTCCCCAAAGAAAAGAAATTACAAATCACCGCAGTGACGTTGGATGTCAATGAGGATGAGCTCCCTAAAAGCCCCAGCTACTTTGGCCCAAAGCGAGGCCATACATACAATGCGGCCCCAAACAAATTCCACTGGCTTAGAAGTCCACATGAAGAAAAGAGAATCCCTTTCCAACCAGACACACCAAAGAAGTGTCAAAACAGCATACCTCCAAAGCAACTTGTGCTCCTTGCCCTGCCGCAAACCAACATAACGAAACCGCAAAAGTTGCTCGATATCAGCAGGACTAAAAACACACTAATCCTCAAAACTAATAACACTACTCCTCAAATTGATGTTTCCTAACATTTATAGAGATGGGAAGGTGTCAAAATAAGGGTGCTC
Source organism: Mesembryanthemum crystallinum (assembly GCA_030267885.1). Lineage (NCBI taxonomy): Eukaryota > Viridiplantae > Streptophyta > Magnoliopsida > Caryophyllales > Aizoaceae > Mesembryanthemum > Mesembryanthemum crystallinum. The sequence goes on along the minus strand of BSSO01002445.1, from coordinate 6,628 downwards.
AGTTAGAGTGGCTAGAATATTTGAATGGAGTACATTGACTCGAATTATGGATAATGAATCATGGTCCAAAGGTGTGCAATAGGAGCTAATATGAGTCCCAACTTACTATAGTGTCCCTATTGAGGCAGACCATGAGGGTACAAGTTGAGGGGAACCTATGAGGTAAATAGGAGCTGGTGCCTAACTCCCGATGTCACTAAGTGTAACGCTAATGGGGGGAGCACAAGGCCCCAAAATCAAAGATAATGAACCCTGCATGCGAAGTGAGCACCGAAGACTTATCAAAACCAACGAGCAGATCACAAACAAGCCCACCAACTCACGGGTGCAACGGATTATTCATGTCTAGTGAGGCAGCACTTACTGGTGAGACCTTCATGTATAATGGGGTTCAAGTGCCAAGTTGGTGATGAAGCCTTCTCACTGGGGTGAAGTGAGTAATGGTAAATGGAATAAGACACGAGCACAGGAAAGCAACCGATATTCTAATAATAGGATCGACCATGACGCATGAGTATCCTAATGGGTCAAAGAAAACAGTGCCTTGACAATAAGCAACTTCAAGTTAGAGGGTAGTGTGGTGGTACACAATAACAGTATCAAACAACAGGGGTGGATGCTAGAGATGGGAGTAGGGAAAGGAGGGGGTGGTGACTAGTGAAGTGAGTTACAAAATACTCAATCCGCAACTTTACAAATAAAATTTGGGAAAGATTCATATTGGTTAATATTTTTTTGATAATTTATTTTAGAGAAGAAAAAAAAGAATTATATAAGAGGACATGACATCTCCGAAAGATATTCTAATTACAGATAGGACAATTTCTTTCAACCTAGGAAATAGCATAAAAACCCCCGCAACTACAATCCAAGGAGAGGCAAAATAAGTGACCCTCTCCCAAAGCAAATCATATGTTAAAGAAGAACCAGATAAACTCGTGCACTCCATTCCAGCCATAAGCACCAAAGAGTCGCAAACACGAAAAAAGCATTGCGCCACAACATCCTATTTTCCTTGCCTCCCACAAAGTGAAGAAAAAAAATCTGAAAAGACTCAAGAATGGAAGATGGACAGAGCAATACTGTATACCAAACAGTCTGCTCCAAAGAGAACATGTGGCATCACAATGTAGGAAAGCATGCCTTGCAGTCTCACCAGTAGCACAGAAAAATGCACCAATGTTGCACGGAGATGGGGATAGGGAACACAAACGGGTACGGGTTCGGCTACAGGAAATGACTAATGTCCATAATAAAGGTACGGCGTAGAAAATTCAAAAAAGTTATAATTTGTCAATTTATTCTTATTCACTATAATACGTAATAAATAATCACTAAAAACACACTGCTTGTATGAGGGTCAAATTGAAAAAGAAAAAAAGAAATGAAAATTTGAGTGTTCAAATTTTATTCGTAAAGGGCCAAAGTTAGTAAATTACCCTCTGAATCTTAGTGTAATGTCTAACAGCTGTAGCAAATTCTCAAGCATTGGCAGCTAAAAAGCACAAGTGGAAGTGGAACCATCCTCATTAATCCAAAAAATAATTACATGGAGTACAAATTTCTCCTTTCTGGTTATCTCCCTCCCCCTATCGTTAATTATGACACACATTACAAAAGAATGTTATTCTACAAACCCTCAAAAAAAACGATGTAAATAGCTCGAGGCCATTAGGACAGACATGAAATGGGTAAAGTGGCGAGTGGCATCGCTGGTGGCAAGGGTTTTCTTTTTTTTTTTTTTTTTTTTTTTGAGGATTTGAAGATTTGGGGATTTTTTAGAAGGCTTGTAGCCTAAAGTATGTTTCTGCTTTTTCACTTTTTTTTACATTAACGTTAAGGGGGAAGCGCGTATGGAGCACTGCTCGTTTTTTGGGACGCCCCCTCACTTCCCCGAGGGTCCCCACGCAACGGGACATTTCTTCTTTAATGATGGGACGTTACGGCCGCATATCTGGCCATTTGAAGCAGTCTCCTGTCCCAGGGACAATTTAGGTACGCGGGACAGCAGCTCCCAACTGTTCCCGAGCTTCAAAGGAGTGCACACCTGTTTGGGCAGAGAGCTGCCCTTGGCCTCCTCCATTTATATCATTTATTATTAATCCTTCTCAATGCGAAAGTCCATACAAACATCTGCACCTTCAGAGGTGCATTTGCCTTCCAAATAATATTAACAGGAAATTGGGTGAAGCTCGACGGAGTAGCAAGCCAAGAAAGGACTTGTAAGAGAATACTCCTGTTGAGTCACAGATCAAATTTTGTGTTTTTAAGGATATTTCAAGATGTAGATTTATATATTCTAAAATCTTCCGTTAAATTGGAGATAATGAAAATTTGTTCTCTCAGAAATTTTTTTAGGAAGCTTGTCTTCTCAATAGCATTTTTGAGAAAACTAGACATGGGAAGCACTTTCCGGAAACAACGACAACGCCTAAGATTAGCTACATAGAAGAGGTCTTGGCGGGTTTAAAAGGTTCTCCCATCAAACAGATCCCATGCCCCTTCACCGGCTTCATTTGATCATGGTATTTTCTTAACTAAACTTAAGGGTCCTTCTTTTGACTGTCTTATTGTTTTTCCCCCTCCTTTCAGGCTAATGCAAGTATGAAACTTTCAGCTCCAGGTACAAACTATTTAAAACAAAATAATGCAACAATTACACATGAAGTTGGAAAACACCACTCACTGGTCAGTGAACTTCTGGAAACTATACAAGGCCAACAACTCCAGAGAAGAACAGAAGGTTGCCACAGCTAATAGTGCCTCATCTGTCACATTTGTACATTGTAGCCTTAAGCTCTTCAGAGATGGGCATCCTTTTGCAACAGCTAGCACCCCTTTGTTGTGAATGAACTCTGAATCCATTGACATAGCCTCTAGATATCTGCAGTGGGATCCTACTGTTTCTAAAGCAACATCAGTTATTCTAGCACAGGCTGCAATGCTGAGAGATTTAAGAGATCTTCTACATCCAATAGCTAACGCTCCCAAACCAGTGTTAGTTAAGCCTTCACAAAAACGCAAATTTAAGTCTTCAAGATGCTTGCAACACTCCCCAATAGCAAGTAGACCTAAATCTCCAACATAGCAACCCTGCAAGGGAAAAAAATATCCAGGTCATGGGCTAAGATATTACATTACATGGTATTTATAACTTCGCAAGGCACATATTACGAGGGGTGAAAACACTGCCACTACTAATTCAAAATGACCTTCAAACAGTCGAAGCTTGTCAAAAAAATGTGAGAATGAAATAAAAATAAGTAGATGATAGCTTCATGTTGATGTCACATGCAGCAACTCAAACCATTAAATACGAAAATAACTCATCCTTTTTTTTTGATAAAAGAAAATTGTATTAATGACAGCAAAAGTTACAAAGTAGGAGGACAAGAAGTCCTCAAAAGAAAAGAAAAATTACAGATCGCCCCAATGGCGTTGTATACCCGTCAGTATGACCCCCTTAAAAGCCCCAGCCGCTTTGGCCCAAAGAGAGGCCATATAAACAATGCGGCCCCAAAGAGAGGCCATATAAATACGAAAATAACTCATCCTATTCCAACAGTTCCTCCATAATAACGCCCATTTTAGCATAAACTCATTTTTATTAATCTGTTTTTCTTAAAAAGGGAGGAAAGAGGTAAAAAAAGCTTATTCATGCTGCATATATTAAGAGCACCAGCTAAATAGACAGTAGATGTAATATTTAGCAGATGTAAGTATCTGCAATTAGTAACAAAACGTTGCAGCAGAGCTATTTTCTCAAGGGGTGCTTGGGGGCATAGCATAATTATGGATAAATGTTGAGGATTTTCCAGAAGATCTAGAGTATCCAATGGTAGGCAAAAGAACAAGTTCCATGTTTACCACCCTAAGTGTCCATTAGCAATCTATCCACTAAGGTGTGGGTTGCATTCTCTACAACATGACAAATATAAAACAAGTATTCAGAATCGCTATTATCCAAGAGAAATGCATATGGGTATTATGAGTCAAAGGAATGAAACCACATTGAAGAGGCGATCAACACCTTCCAAACGTGTATGTTTAAGTAGTTGAACTCTCAGAACAACTATATACACCTGTTATAGGCTTGTATATAATATATTTGCAACAAAATATTAATCTAGTTAGACATTTGCCCTACTAGAATCTCCCAAGAAATTCAGTGTTTGATCAAGCACTATTCATTTTGCAATCCTGGATTATAAAACCCTGAGCAGCACGAATAATTTCCAAATGACAGAAAATTCCTTGTTTGAACAAAAAAGTAAGGTACAAAAGTTCCATGTAGCAGGTTCATAATGTCACAATGAGTTATTCAATGACTTCTACAAGTCATAACATGTTATGTTTTACTCTGTTTATATCACAGCATTTAACAAACAACTCGGGGTCTTTTTACTTTTGGAGAACTTTACCTTTGCAATGTCCAAGATAATTGTCCATTTGTCCTAATAGGATACGGAAATATAGTACTCTTACTAATAACAAATAAATACTCCCTTCGTTATTATCTTGATTTCCATAAAGCCTATGGCACATAGATTAAGGGCGGGTAAATAAAGGCAAAAATTGACATCATCTCACGTATTTGAAGACAGAGGAAGTAGTATTTATAGCAAAAGTTGAGAATAGTTAAGAACAGAGAAATTCTCTATTTAAAGGGGTTGAGATATTTGAGGAGAGAAGTGTCATGAAACTCCAATTGGACAAGTAAAAAGAAAAATATCATTTTTTCTTCATGGACATCTAAATAAAAATGGATGGAGTATCATCCAACCATAAAGCAAATACAAAAATGAGTACATGAGTTCAGAGTTCTTATTATAATGTCTATTGCCGCTTTGGTTACGTAGAAAATTGTTGTCGGATGAACTTTGGCAGGATGTATTGGGGGGAAAATAAGTAGCAACTAGTATTTCCAACAAGTTCTAAAATTAATTTCTTTTTTTCTTTATTTTATTTTTTTGTTTAGATAACANAAAAAAAAAAAAGAAAGTTACAGTTACAAAACAGCCCAATTTCTCTGGATATCAGAAATCAATTAGCCTCTAAATCTCCTCCCGCCTTAGCCCACCAAGAAGCTAAGTAAAGTAAGTCACTATATCTCAAACCAGCTCAGGTGCCAAGATATTCCTGGTATTCCTAGAGAAAACTCTTGCATACTGCTCCAACCATAGGCACCATAGTATAGCAAAAAAACCCATTGCATTACATAATCATTTTCTCCTTATCCTAAACTCCCATCTCTCCTATCAACCAAAAATTTTGCGCCATAGAAACCGTGCCATGTCACAATGAGGAAATAAATGAGAGCACAACTCACTAGAACAATAGCACATCATACATAAGTCGAGAGAAATAACCATCCACGGTGTCCTTGCCACACCCTAACATCAACTCTATCTCAGATCCAAAAAGTATCTAGTATCCCCAGTAATAAGAAAAGTTCCTGTCTCTCTATCATGCAGTGATCAACGTAAAAAAAGGTCCCACAAGTTATGTGCTGGAAGGTCAAAATCAGACACTCGACCCTCATGCCTGCAACATAACTGGTATTATCTAGGAAACCTATAAGTGAAATTGATTGTAATAATATAAAACTAGGTAGTATCTAATTATTCTGGATAGTCAAAAGAATTTTATTAAGAAGAAAAGAAAGAATACAGGGAAAACGAATAAGCCATTCTCAACAAAGGAACAACTAGGTAACATCTAATATGGCAACTGATTCACTACTGTATGCATATAGAAAGGGTTATGTCCCTAGGCTCATTTTAAGTCTTCGAGTCTTCATAATAATTAAGGGGGGAAAGGAGCAAAAAAACTTTTTTACCTTTGGGCTTTGCCCAAAATACAGTCAGCTAATCACATGGCTCAAAGAACGTCAATCCAACCAACTCAATTTAATTGATACCCGTCACTGCAGTGGACTTGATGTCTGAACCAAAAGACTACCAGCTTGAAACCCATCCTAACAGAGGCATACAGCAGAACTCACCTGTAAATCCAAGGATTTCAAATATCTGCACTTCTCAGCTACAGACTTTAACCCGACACTTGTAACATTTGAGCACCATATCAAGGTCAGCTTTTCAAGGTTAACAAAGCCTTCGGCAACAGCACTCATCCCTGAATCAGATAAGCAGCAAGGTTGAATTTCATGATCTTCATTCCCTCTTTTCCTGGTCTTCCGTTGACCTCTGAGAGGTGAAGCCTTAGCCCGTACAGCCCGCCGTCGTATCCCCTGCAACATAATGAATACAAAAGTGACAATTTTCTATAATTGTGAAGGCGCCTAAACTACACAGATGGAAAGCAATGCAGTAGTGTTGAATTGGGGGCTTCCTTTGCCCTTAACGAGCACAAATTTGTACCAATTTCATTCTATAACAAAACATTGGCACACCTGAACTATTTCAAAATTTCGACATGGATTTGTGAAAAGTACTATAAAGATTAACATGGTAAAAATACTCTTATTAGATTTATATTTTTTAAATATTATTTTCAAAATATCATACATTTTTTTAGGAAAAATTGTCGGGAACCTCCTATTATGTAACACCCACTGTAGGAAACCCCCTGATGGGACCCCAAACCACCCCCTCCTAAGGGGTTACCA
>BSSO01002444.1:0-19347 GCA_030267885.1 Mesembryanthemum crystallinum | reverse complement strand
CTTCACTTAAAGTACTAAGTCACATTGAGTTCTCAATTTCTCATAAGATTAAAATAGTTAGCATTTGAAGTAAAATACCAAACCTAAACAATTCAGGTCAGAAAATGTGCAATATGCAAATTAGTTGCTAAGTTAAACAGTTAGAGCAAATCTATTACTACACATTTAATCCAACATGCCTAGCATGATGTGCTTGTCATTCTACACTCTTTCACTCTTCATAAATATGTTGGAAAGTTAATAAAATGATTCGGGGGGAACCAAAATCAGCAGCCATAAAAGAAACATAGAATAAACAGTTTAACAATCAGAAATTCAGATTTTGATCAGTTGAGCTCTTTTTGGTAAAACAAGCATGGAGGTTTCAAGTAAAAACAAAAATAAAATCTCACACAACTCTTACTCTACCTACCAGATTTGCTCCTCAACAGTGACGCAAAATAAGCTTAAAGATTTCAACACAAAATCAATCAATAGAATCTGAATGTGTTCTAAACTTATATGAACATTTTGACTCCCTTCGCTCTTGGTAAATTGTTCTAAGTTCTTTTCTTTCGACATAATTCCACCCTCATCTCATGCATATAACTCGGTTATATCGTGGCTGCCATGCATAGAGATTGGATGCAGAAACTAAAATAGATTGTAAAAGAGCAAACTAAGAACTCCAATATTTTAGTTTTAGACTTTCAGCTAATACTAACATGTGTAACATGCTTGCAACTTTGAAATTTCTAATGGTTTCACTCATTTAAATGCTTATTCAGCTGCTCAAGTAAGAATTGGGTAGATCTCAGCCTTAACACAGGTCAGAAAAACAGAAATAGAGAGTACAACACAAGCTAGAATTTAGATTTAACAAGTAAGCGCGCTGCAAACAAGTCAGCCAAACGATACATAAGCATGTTCCACTGTTCTTAATATAGGTTCTGGTCATTCTTTAGGTCTAAGAGTGAAAAATTAAGAAAAACAATTCCAAGTTTTATCTAAATCATTCATGGATATAAGAGCTGCTAAAAACAACTCTTAATTGTAGAAAAAAGTCCTGAACCAGCACATCAGAATTTTGTGTAAATTGTCTGTAAGAGTAACACATTTCATATAATACCATTTCTCCTTGACACCAATAAAACTCCACATAACTTGATAATTTTGCCCTTCAGGTAGTTTCAACACATTAATATAGAAGAGTTGACATTTGAAAAGAACAAGAAGTCATGCCTACACTAATCAGGTCAGAACTGTGCAAGGCAATTGTCAAATTACAGGTAGAACAATCCTGTCTTATTTCACTTGCAATCCCACTTCTCTAACTTTATTTCCTCATTACTTGAAGCACATTTCTACCACGTAAGCAACTAGAGAAGCAGATTGCAACACAGTGCATGACAGTCAGGATATCAGATTTAGATCACGTAGTTGTATGGTAGTTCTAGCATGGTATTTTACCTTCTTAACTTGAGATCCTCATGTCATTATTCAGCTCTAAAGTGACAGATTAGCACAAATAAACACTCAAAACCAAACAGCCTGTTATTGAACAAGTACTGGATTGGTAGTAGTAAATTTTTTTTTTTATACTCTCTTTGTAATCTATTCTTGCACAACAATTTAACATCTTCTCATGAGTATACCACTTTTATATCATGGTTGCAAGAATAAGAAATCAAGCCATAATTCAGAAAACTCAAAAAGATTTCAAAAGCAACAATCCATTTAACCACTTAGCACTTTACCAGTTCTAGCACCTTAAGTTATTAAACCAAGTCAGTAACATAGTGAAATGAAATCACATGCAGGTAGGCCAAATTGAATGTATCAGTTTGTTCCAATCAACACGCAGCAGCTCTGAAAGTTCTAGTCTCATCCCATATTCCCTCAATATACTTCTCACTCAAGCTCTCAACTAAGTATAAGACATATTATAGGCCCAAGCACAAGTGAGTAACGCAAACAAATCAGATAAGAACACATTAATATCAGGTTGCATTAAATATATCAGGTGCAGCTCTGTAGAAGTTCTAATCAGATTTAAGTGACACAAACTTCAAACTTATCAGATTGTATTTAATCTGCATTTCTAGATTTAGCAAGTGTAGCCCACAACAGTTTATACCAATCTAAAAAGCATTCATGTAAATGCACTTGCACTGTTAGATGGCACACAAGCTGAATGCATAAGATTCCTATATTTGTCCTAAGCTCAAATTTCATCAGTAGTCTTTTTTTTTTCTTTTTTCTTTTTTTGGCACTTCACCCTCTTCTTATCCACATGACATGATTGTAGCATGATTTTGATGAACGGAAACCACATTGTGAAACAAGAAAATAGAACAGATAACAGGTGAGTAAAATAACAGCTTCATATTGTCATTTGTAACTAAAGTAATTATACAACATGAATAATCAAATAATTCTGAAGTTCCTGATTGTTTTACTAGATCATAGTCTATTAATAGGTCAGATCTGAAGACAGTGTAAGTAACCAAGATTAGCACTCAATTCTATCGTCTAAGTTTAAAAGTGCACAACTTTTATCAATCAAGTAAAGTTAGATACACATTAAACAGTTCGGGCCAATTTATACTAACTACATCACGGTACAACTAGCATTTAGACTGAGAATAAGAACAACATATGAAAAGCAGTCATAACATTATACGCAAGTTTTCAGCACTAGCTCTGATTCTTTTTAGGAACTCAAATCATGTAATTTCCAGATTAATGTAAGACGCTGAAGTTATTTAGGCAAAACCACATAGAATTTCTACTCCAACTTAGACATCACTCGAAAGAAAACATTCAACAAATGAATAGTAAACAGTGATTCTTTATTAGGAAATGTAAACAAATTCTCCCCGGCAACGGCGCCAAATTTGATACGTATCATTTGGCGTAACAAATTAAACCTATTCTCGAGTCCTATAGTAAAGATAAACAACGTAGTATAAGGGTGAGAAAGGGTCGATCCCATGAGGAGATTAATCGAATTCCTAATAAAAGTCTAACTAATTAAACTATATACATATTAAACACTGATATAGAGGGATTTTATGAGTGATCGGAAACTAGACTAAACTAACCAAACATAAATATAAATATGAAATTGTGAAACAAGCACCACACTTTAAGCTCATATATATGAACCTTGAACTCGATTTGATAATTTCGTATGATTAATGAAAGGTAACTTGTAGAGTTCTTAGTAACAAGACCTCCCTATCTTTTTCCTTATTTTTAATCAATCTTAGACTAAACCAAAATCGATTCTAAACTAGTTTAACCAACGCAAATATATCGCAACTGACACGAATTAAACTAGAAGCATTAATCACTAGAAAGACCTCAATTACCCTAACGAAACAAGACACATAAATGCATAATTCCATTAGATCAGCTTATACCCTAGTTTAAATCTCTTCCATGTCGCAGGTTCAATTCAAACTAGTGCCCTGTATTATACAATCCAAACTAAGCCGGATCGTATAATTAATTGGCTAACTCAAACACAAGAAAAATAACGATCAAGCATCAAGGGCTAACTCAAACACAAGAAAAATAACGATCAAGCATCAAGATGTAAACTAAAGTTTAATCCGGCATAAACTGAATTCCAATAAATTGAAAAATACCAAACGAATTCAAAACCATACAATTCTAAATAATAAGATAATCAAAGTTTAGCTAAGAGAACTAATTAGAAAGAGAAGACTTATGAAATATAACCAACAACTTGTAGCTTGCTTCGGATTCGACTCCTCGAACAAGGTAAAGCTCTCCTCCTCCTACCGTGTGAATTAAACCCCACGTCAAGGCTGCCTTCAACTTCAAAATTGTCTCTTGCTTTCTATCGAAAATTAACGCTTAACTCTCTCAATTAATTGTGTGCTTGGATGAACTCTGAGTTGTTGGGGGATGGTTATTTATACACACAATGAACCCTAATTTTATTGAGCAATTCCAATTCTTGTAGAAGCCTATTTCCCCAAGATTCGGATGTAGAGCGGGAATTGGAGTGGCATTAGGATTCTTCTTCCTTGTTTCCACCTTCTCCTCAAATAGTTTGTGCGTGTCAAGTACTACTGCTCCATTCGTTCCTATTTTCTCTTGTTGGGCTTTGTTCCACTTTTTTTAACTGTTGGTAGTTTAATCTGCTTTGAACCCACCTCTATATCTCTTTGATTCCCTGAAAACAAAAAAGGTTTTTGTCTAGTATTACGTTTAAATGGGCAATGAAATCATAAATTGTTTGCCTTACTAGCTCTACACAATAAAATAAGAAAGCTATATCATTAAACATAAATAAAATAAAATAAAATAGAAAATGAAAGGAAAATAATAAAAGTACTACAACTATAATGACATAAGGCATAGGACAACTTAAATAACTAAATATAAGGGGTAAAAATAAGCAAATAGTCGTAGTTATCAATAATCCCTAGTTTGGGGCGTAAAACAATATTAATCCCACATTTGCATAAATCTTGGAATAATCCCAAATTTCAACTTGTGACACCACAATGGTCCTAGAGTGGATGACATTAACATTCGTTTACATTTTTGCTTTGATTTTTGAGATGAGAGTTATTGATTTAGGGATATTTTTAAATACTTACCACAACCATATCAGCGAAAGTGTTAACGAATGTTAATGTCGTCAATCTTGAGATTGTTGTGGTGATAGATGCTGAAACTTAGGATTATTCCACAATTTATGCAAATGTGGGATTAATATTGTTTCATACCCAAAACTTGATTATTCATGTCAAATTATCCTTATTTTTAAGAGGTTGAGTCCATAAATCACCTCTAGAATGCTAGTAGTCTCACAAAAAAGATTCTTTCTAAAAACAAATTCTATCAATCGCAAGTAACATATTTTAGTCGATCTAACATTCCAAAAAATTAAAAAAAAAAATAGAAAAACAAAAAAAGAGTGTTATTTAACATGCAAGTCAGGAGTCTCTTATTATCTTTTCAAAAACAAAAAGAACAAAAAAGAGTCTAGTCATAGTCTTTTCATTTCCATGCAAGTTAAGAGTTCTTTTATTTCAAAAGTGTTATTTCTTTCTCAAAAAACAAAAAACAGAATACAACATTAAACATAAATACATCACTTGCCTATACAACTATCCTTACAAGACCACTTTGTTGAGGGATGATTTTAAACTCTCCTTCCACCTTTATCTAAAAACAAAAAACACAAAAGTTGCATCACATTACATTTCACCTTAAGAGCTCCATGCTAGGACATTGTATATAGACCATCCTAGAGTCATTAGGTATACCTAGGTTCTCCTAGAGTCCTTATATATTGCATTCATCGTCAATCGAAGATATATTACCACACCACATCATGTAGTTGCATAAGCCATGTACATATGTATCCTCATCACATGCATCTAGCACATTTTAGGGCATCAACTTTACATGGGTGCATTATAGTAGAGTCATAGGCCATGCATGAGCGTCCCCATCACATTCTCATTCACCCTTCGAGGACTCCAAGAGTTAGCAAGACACTTTTTTCTCATCAAAATCATTTCATTTTTACCTTAGTGTCCTTCCTAAGTGGAGAGCTCACAAGGACTAGTGGTGCCATGTCAACCAACGCAATGCTCGATCAGATCATTGACCAGCTCCAAAACTTGAGTATCCACCTAGACGCATTAGAGGCAAAACACGACCAAGGGCGAGGCACCCCACCTCCCGAGAGTGAAGAGGTCAAAACTCTCAAGGCTAAGCTAGCTCACGTCGAGAAGGTCATGAACAAGACTCGAATTTTCGGTGACTAACTAGTCAACATCGAAGGAGTGACCCCAAACATCACGGACGTGTTCCCCAAAAGATTCTCCATACCAGAGGTTCCTATCTTCAAAGGCACCACCAACCCTCAAGACCATTTATATGGTCATTCACTGTGGCTCTAAGCCTAAAGGACGTCGACAAAACTCTCCATGTGCGAGCACATCTTTCCTCAAACTTTGGACACCTCTATCCGAAGTTAAGTCTTTAATCTGGATCCACACAAGATCCAAAGGTGGGAAGATCTCACTATGTTGTTTATCTCTCGTTACTATGACAACGTCATCCCTCCGATGACCCTAAAGAGCTTGTAATCACAAGGCAAGAAAACAATGACACCCAACTTTGTCGAAAGGCGGAGGACTAAGGTAGCCGAAATGATCGACCGTCTCTCCAAAAAAGAGCAATTAAGGCTACTCATCAAAAACCTTCACTCGAGGTACTATGAGCTTTTGAAATACCCAGCCATAAGCACCTACGCCCAACTCAATGACGTAGGCATGCTCATTGAAGATGATTACTTGGCTCAAAAATACTTAACCATCACATACGACTACCTCACTCAAAATGATGGGGGCTATGAATCTCACAATAGCTGGGATGGCGAAAGTCCTCCTCTTCCAGTCAACTACATCATAACAAGGCCCAAGAGAACATACTCACCTCTTAGCCTACCTCAAGAGCAAGTCTTCGAAGAGCTCCTCAAAGAAGGCTTCATCATGTAAATCGGTCTCACTTCGGACCCGGTCAAGAGAGGGAAGAATTGGAATCCCGGTGCATATTGCGGCTACCACCAAGGGAATGACCACTACACCGAAGATTGCATGCACCTAAAGCACAAGATCCAAGACTTGATGGATGATGGCATCATCTCTCCTCCAGGAGCCTCGAGCTTAGAGTGTTTGAGTCTAGTCCTTATTAGAGAGTCCTTTCTCTTTCTTTCTTTTTTGAGTCCAAGTCCCTATGTTTCATGCATTGCAATGCTTTCCTTTACATTCAATAAAAAGAGTTTTTTTTTTATATCTCCGTGATTTTGAGCCCAATGATAAATCTGATTTGCTAAAACTTAATCACATATAGCACGAATCTTAAAAGACTAATTGAGCAGGACCTAAATAAAAAGAAAAAAAATGAAAAAACAAGGAAAAAGCTAGGGACTCACATCCTTAACATCATATAAAGGATATGAGGCATTCATCTTGGCACCTACATTATACCTCATTCACCCACAACACAAAAACCGCATTTGCAACCAATTGAGCTTAAACACATAGCCTCTCTTTTCTTAACCCACATCAATCCTTAACCTTGGGACAGGGGTGTGCAACGGTGTCTCTTGCCACAAGAGGAGGTGGATGTTTGAAAAAGCAAAAATCAAAAAAGAATAAAAAGAAAAGAGGCAAAAGCCCAAAGCAAATGACACCAAGCACACCAGGGGCTTCTCTATGGGTATTTGAACCTTAATATCCCTTTCTTTGACAACTCGCACCTTAGCTTAACATTACAACCACAAAGCCCTTCTAGAGGTACGATCAAAGATGTGTGTCCACCTTGGAAATGTACAAAAGAGCGGCCCGATAGGATGAAAACCCGAAAGGGCGGCCTAGGCAAAAGTTAGGGCATCAAGAGTTAGCTAAGTCCATTCACTCCAAACGACTTAGGCAAAATTGGCAAGCCCGCCGGACCAGACAAATTTAGATCAGGGCACAAACAAACACAGGTCCACAAACTACGTACGTCGACCTTAATCCATATCGGATATGTAGGTAACCTCCATTAGGCCTGGCCATAACAATCACTCAATTTAACGGAATTATGGGTTAGGGGTACGGTGTTCATTAAGTTTGTTTCGAGGGGTAGTTGCCGAATGAAACTTGAAAAATGGGCAGTTTGTGCAATTCGCCAACCACAGGGGTACACTGTGTAATATCCCTTTTAATTATTATAAGTTTTTTAATTAATTTTTTAATGCCACGTCATTATTTCCTAACAGAATACTAACACCGTTAATGACGGGACCAATATTGTGAGGTAGGGGGAAACTTTGGATTATTGGTATCAATTTTCATTTTCATTTTCATCATTATTNTGTTGTTGTTGTTGTTGTTGTTGTTGTTGTTGTTGTTGTTGTTGTTGTTGTTATTATTATTATTATGGGTAAGTAAGCAATTCAATTTAGGTTCACTCTAATTATGATTTTAGTTCTTTATTTATGTATTTATACACTTTTGTTTTTTTGATAGAAGTGTCTATACACTTTTACAACAACAACAACAACAACAACAACAACAATAATAATAATAATATAAAAAATTGACATTAACTTAACTTACCTTTTTGTGACTTAACTTAACTTGACTTATTGTGGCTTGACTAAACTGAACTGAACCGAAATGAACTTATTACGACTGAAAACTGAATTCAACTTATTGCGACTAAACTGTACTGAAACTTAATAAGTTGAAAAGAACAGGCCCTTAATTCCAAGTTTTTCCAATTATATTCCCCCCGAATTACCAAATTGGTTTTTTAAGTGAACACCTATGGACAACTTGGTCTTTTAAAATTTAAGTGAGTCAAGATGGGATTAAAAAAACACACTTTTGACAAATTGAGCCCCAAAATACGAATATAGCCAAAAAAATAATTTTAAAATTATTTAGGGTGTTTTCTTAAATTCTACTCTATTTTCTTCTTATTTCTCTCTTTTTCTTTCCTTTTCTTCTTGTCTTATTTCTTTTCCTTTTTTTTTCATCTTTTCTTCTCTCCTTTGTCCTTCTTTCTTTCTCTCTCTTCTCCCCTTCCCCTAGCCATCCCACCAGCCTCTCCCCTGCTTCCTAATGCCTCCCTCTTTCTTCTTTTTTTTTTTTGTTTAAATGTGAGTGATTTGTGTTGAATTTGGTATTTGTTGTTGTGTATTTGTTTTGATTTGTAGCAAAGGTAAATTTTTTGTTTGAATTCATGTGTTTAAAGGTCTGGTTTTAATGGTGTTTTAAATTTGTTGTTTTGACATGGATGGGTGGTGCGGGTGTTGAGGAGAGAGAAAAGAGAGGAGAGAGGAAAAGAAAAAAGAAAAAGAGGAATAAAAAGAAAATAGTACTCCGGAGTAAGGAAAATAAGAAAATAGGTTAAATGATTTAAAAATTAGTTTTTATTCAATTTTTTATAAAATTTCGGTTTTGAGACTCAATGTGCCATCTGCTAAATACGAGAAATTATTGCCTGGTCTGGGACTACCGCGTCAGCAATAGTCCCGGCCAGTAATAAAGTGACACCTAGCAAATTTTGTCTGCTAGGTCGTCAAGCGGTTTTCGATCAACAGGGTAATTTAACGCCGTTTGAGGAGGAAAATTTAAAGGAAGTTGCAAAGTTACTTTTAAAAGTTTGGAAACCGTACCAAGATACAATTTAGAGATATCAATTTCATACTCAGCCTTTTTTTTCTCTTCTGCAAAAGCTTTCATTCATGGCTGACGGTTTTTCCATATCTCATTTTTTTCTGCTTTGAAATCTTTGAAACCTTTAATTTGTGGTATTAATAATAACAAGTATTCAGGGAATTGATTTTCATCAAAGTTCTTCAATTTGAAATGGTGATCAATATCAACTCATGGTACTAGTTTTCTCTCTCTTCCTCTAATGGCCTGCCGAATTGAAATCATGTTAATCGATGATCTTGATTATCACTTACCGCCTCGATTAATTGGTCCAAGAAAAGGATGAATTGATTTAAAACAATTCAAGTTTCACGGTGTTAAATATTGCCGGTTGTTTTGATGGTAAAATGACAACCAAGCTGGCCAGATAGCATGACGTGTTGCCTTATTACTGGTCGTGACTAATGCTGACGTGGTAGTCCCGGACCAGGGAATAATTTATCGCTAAATACAGCCCTAAAATATACTAACTATTGTCATTTTTTCCAGATCCAGACAAAAATACCCCTCACTGAACTCAACCTCATTTTTTCTCTTGTCATTCACTCTCTCTTTCTCTCTCTGCTGAAAATCGTGGTCCCTTTGTCACCATTATCGCCGCCCGTTGCCACCCTGTCGCCGCCTCTTTGCCGCCCGGTCACCCTCCTTGTTCCCCTCTCTCTTTCTCTTTGAAAGAAAAAACTACTCATATAACAACCATGGATGTGTGATGAAAATGTTTCAAAAATTGATTTAGATTCTAGTGGTAGATTGTTGCAGTCATTTTCTTCCTTGTTTCAATCTTCATGATTTCATGTAATCTTTGATTGATAAAAATTTTCTATATCAATGAACCCCTAAAATTCACATTTTTTTTAATTCAGTTCATTTTTTGATTGATTGAATCCTTAAGGGCTAATGAATTTTGATGAATTTGATTTGTCAATTTTTGGGTTGAAGAATTCATGGAAAGCTAATGGAGCTTGATGTGTTGCTCCATCTCTTGGTACTAATAGTGAATTTTACAGAGAAGTGAATTTTGTCTTTATGTGATGTCAAACAAGTTGGGATAAAGGGAAAATTTATTATTTTGTTGTGGGAATGGCAATTTGTATATGAACAATGGGTATAATTTTCCCGAACTTTGCATAGTTCACAGCTTCTCACGCAGTGAATCCCATAAGCTGCGTGAATTGTACACGAAGTTAATGGAATTTCATTGTGAGAATGAGAAGAGCTTGAGAAGCGGGATGAATTTTCGAGAAACAAAATCGAAAAAAAAAAAAATCATCTTTGAGTAGATCTTGAATGATGCAGTTGTGGCTCAACCATGATTAAATTGAAGGATTCTTATAATTCCAATTGAATGATTGTGACAGTTATTGAGAAAATCTTAATTAGAAAAGGGGAAAGGGAGAGTTTAAACATGTACGGTAAGTTTCTTTGAAAATATGCGAGAGTTGTTTTCGGAAAGTAGGGCAAAAAATAGCTGTATTTTTTTTTACCAATTACTCTTGTGACAGGCGGACTGACCTGTCAGTCCACCCAACACACGAGTAACTGGGCCCGCGCGTCCCCAGATCTTTATTTTTTTTAAGAAAACGTTTACAGACAAGTCTAAATACTCAAAAAGCTGACATTTGCAATTGAAGGTGATCCAGCTGGGTTGGTACAGGAGGTGAATCCTTTGCTCGTGGTTCCGGTTCGAATCCAGTGCGTACTTTCTTTTTTTCTTTTTTGGTTTTCTTTATCCGTTTTAGCCTCCTTGTTTTATTATTCCTTATTTTTATTTAATTTAGAAAAGATATACTTATTGCTCAAAAAGTACTAGGAAGACAAAGTACTAGTTAAGCAAGAACTAGTACTAGATAGATAAAAATAGTACTGAAAAACAAAAAAGTAGTACCAGAATAGAAAAAACGGTATACACACAAAATGCAATTTTCAATCACAAAAAAAAGTTTGATACAACTTATTAATTTTTTTTTATTTTTTTTATTTTTTTTTTTTTTTGTCATTGACAAATATCACTTTTCTTCTCATAGTTACAACTTTCTAGTAATAATACCATTTTTTAGTTAACAAGTATCAAAAATTACTTCAGTACTACTTTTTGAATCTCCAATAATAATTTCCTTATTTTTATTTAATTTAGAAAAGATATACTTATTGCTCAACAAGTACTAGGAAGAAAAGGTACTGGTTAAGCAAGAACTAGTACTAGATAGATAAAAATAGTACTGAAAAACAAAAAAGTAGTACTAGAATAGAAAAAACGGTATACATACAAAATGCAATTTTCAATCACAAAAAAAAGTTTGATACAACTTATTAATTTTTTTTTTATTTTTTTTTTTTGTCATTGACAAATATCACTTTTCTTCTCATAATTACAACTTTCTAGTAATAATACCATTTTTTAGTTAACAAGTATCATAAATTACTTCGGTACTACTTTTTGAATCACCAGTAATAGTTTTTAATACATTAGTACCACTATTAAGTTTAGTAGTATTAATTTTTGGGTCACGAATATCATTTTGATACATTTGTACTAGTATTAAGTCAACAACATTAGTTTTAATTACCATCACCATTACCATTGTTTAAGTCAACAATACTGATTTTTATGTCACGTACTAGTTTTTGGCTCACTAGTATCATATTTTGATACATCAGTACTACTATTTAATTGAGCAGTACTACGTTTTACTCATTCGTACTTGTTTTTGGGTCACTAGAACTAGTTTGTTTTGTTCTTTTTTTTGTTTTTTTTTTTGTTGTTGTTGTTGTTGTTCCCAATACTAGTATTTGATATACTTGATAAGTGCTATAGTACTTTTTTTATAAAATGACTTGTATGAGTCCTCTAATGCAAAACAAACACTAGTATTCGGGAATTATATTCAATCTCGTACAGGTTTTAGTTTTTACAAGCGCTTGCCCATTGCCACTGGCCAAACCTACACACATTCCGTGGGAGTTCATTCATTGTCATAGGCTCACAGCTTCCCCACCACCGTGAGAGAAATCCCCATTCCAGGAACCGCCAAAAACACAACAAACAAGCAGTGGAGCAGCAGAATAAAAAAGGAAGGAGGCGAAAAGAAGATGCTTGAGGAATGGGAATGTGGAGAGATATTAGGAGCAGAGAAGAGGGTCAATTCCACCCTAATCCCTTTTCCCGTCGCCTTCGATCCCAACGCATCTCTTCTCTCCACCTTTCAAACTTCAAAGAGCTTGTTTCTCCCCACCGTGGCGCCATCAACTCTCTCCAGGTCCCTCTCTCTCTCTTCTTCTTCCATTCTCAGAAGAACTAGTTTTGGATGATTTCCTATTGTTTTTTCATTGTCTTGGAAATTTGGTGTTGTTTTTTGGTTTTATAGATTAGTTATATATGAAAAATTGATTGAATTGAAGGCGGCGGATTGCTACAGTTTAATTGCTAGATATGGGTGTTAAAGTGGGTTGTCCCGCATTTGAGAAAAGTAGTGGCATTCAGCTTGTTTATAACCAAGTGTGCTGCTCGACTTACTGCCAATTGATAATAGGTTGGAACGTCACTTGCCTTGTATTCATTGATAAGTTAACAATGGGATTTGAATTCCATGTTGTCCATCCTATGGGGCTGTTTGTGGTTTTTAAAGGCTCTCATATTTTTAGAGCTGGGCTGGCCTTGGGGTTTTGGCTTACCCGTAAGGATCTTGTTCCATGGGTGGTGAAGCCGCATAATGCAGTATTTCCAGGAATTTTAAAGAAAAGTCTATGGAGCCAACCCCCGGTCCCTAGGTGTTTGGGTTGCGGAGAGTGGTTGAGTGTTATGGTCAAATTGCAAGTATTTGGGTCTTTGATGAGTCCTGAGAAATCAGCTATAGTATTGGGGTAGTGGAGCGGAGTGGGGTGGTGATTTTTGTTACTGAGACAATTTTTATCCTTTCTCTTTGGAGTAGGATTGGGGTTTGTTTGAGGTTGAAGTTGGTTGCCTTGCCTTTTGATGACATGGCATCCTGGTGGAACATTGACGTTATATGAAATTTATCTGTTTTTGCGAATACACAGTTGGGCTATAGCTTGACATTATCTACTGTAGTTTGACAAACTATTGGAGAACCATTTACTTTAATCAGCTACTAGCCTGCAACTATGAAATAGTACAGTTACCTTATGAGTCTGGTAAAAGAAGGTAACAATACCTGCCCTATTTTTTGGGCGCATACTAATATGGCGGTATGTACCTTTGTATATATCATTATCTTGAAAGTGTCAAGTACATTTTGAATTTGTTACTAGTTGTGCTTCTTCAAAAAACCCATCATTTTTGCTTATATATAGACCTCATCATTAAGAGAAGTTTGGATCACATGTTTTGATCAGAAAATCAGGTTGATTTGACAGAGGGGCGATACTTGCTATCTGGTGCATCCGATGCATCAGCTGCTGTTTTTGATATTCAACGCGCCTCAGAGTTTACAGGCCTTGTTGCAAGGCACAAGTGCATTTTTGTCACCGATAAACAACATGAACAGGGACACAAGTATGCCATTTCCTCAGCTACATGGTACCCAATTGATACTGGGCTGTTCGTCACTGGTTCCTATGATCACCACATCAATGTTTGGGATACAAATTCGACACAGGTACTCATACATTGTATACTTTTTGTTCTCTGGTTCATTTGTATGCCTGAAGAATCATAGGAGAATACTAAACTAGACTATCTCATATAGGTGATTATGAATTTTAAGATGCCTGGAAAAGTTTATAAGACTGCAATGTCATCTATTGCAACCTCTCACATGCTAATAGCTGCTGGAACTGAGGATGTTCAAGTTCGTCTGTGCGATATTGATTCAGGGGCATTTACTCACACACTGTCTGGTCATCGCGGTATGACAATTTTTCAGAATGAGATTATGGCTTCCTTGTGATTCTGTAATCCTTGTAAATTATGGGTTCTGTGTAAATGTCTTGACATTACTGGCAAATAACATGCCCTAGATGAGGAGGTGTTAATATTATTGGAATAGATACTTCACAGTCCTTGAAAATGTTGAGAGAGAAGTTACTGTTCAGCTTGTGGTAGGGTGACTATACCATTGGTATGTGTGGTGCTATAAAACAATACAGTCCTTTGAACTTGAATTGCAAAGGATTAGTAGTTAGTACCATGTTGTATTATGTGAATTTTGTTTCTAGGCATCCTTACTTCAGTATAATGTGTGGTTGGCATATGTTATGGCTTGCTATCAGAGACTAACTCGGTTGTAGAGAAGGGTAAACTATTTTGTGAATTTGATTATAATATTTTCAGTGCACATGTATTCAGTGAAGTGCTCTACATTGATGTGTTATGCTGTTAAAGCAGTTTTTCTTTTAATGATGCCCTTAAAGCTTAGGAGGCAGATCTATGAATGTCCTACTATGAATTTTTTATTTTATTTTTTTATTTTATTTTTATTTTATTTTTATTTTTTTTTCCGAATAAAGAAACTGTTGCAATGTGTCTGCATATGTTTACAAGCAGTGTAACTAATTTGACTGCATGCAGATGCTTTCTTATTTCCTTGATTGAACATAATAGAATGTTTATCATGCCAGATTCATGAAGTGTAGCTCAAATTATCAAAATCAAGATCTGTCATACAAATGATGAAATCACAACGTGCATCTTCTGTATCTTGTCTAATCATCATGCTATGCTTGTTTTAATGTCTTCCTGTGCTAGCTGAATTAATCTTGTGTACAATCTGGCATGTTATGAGATGTAGTCTGCCATACCACAATTTACCATAGTGAAATGTGGAACAGTTTTCTTATACCTCTAGCTTTGCGATGCTAGGATGTAATATTGGTGAGTCTATTTGTTTGTCTATAAAATCTCTAAACATTTATTTCTTGCACTCTACTAGAGTCTAGAATGACATTTAAAATATGTGATTGGTTATATTAGTGTATAAACATATTCATAGTTGGCATTCCTACTTATGCTGTTACATGATTCTGGGTTCGCTAACTCATGTTGACCAATTTTTGTATACATCATTGTTCTTTGTTTTTCTGGGGGTTGGGGAAAGAATTTCCGCATAAAGATTCTCATTCATGTTTGTCATTCTGTGTTGGCAGATGGTGTCATGACAGTGGAATGGTCTACATCAAGTGAGTGGGTTTTGACAACGGGGGGATGTGATGGTGCCATACGTTTTTGGGATATTAGACGAGCTGGATGTTTCCTTGTTTTGGATCAGTCCAAATCTCAACTTGGTAGACGGCCACCGCTGTTAGAACGCTCAATTGCTGATAAGGTATTTTGCCATTCCAGCATACTGTTAGTTTTTGGGATTATGAGTACCTAGTCAATATAAGTACATTGTGTATCAAGCTTGAACGATGCAAACTCGCTAGCAGTATAGATAGCTGCTAATGATATGGGTATGGTTCAGAATTGGAAACACTTGAATTCTACTCTTGCTGAAACACATTGTTGTTTCTCTAGATTTGTCAGTATATATGGAATCTGAAATAGGAGAGTGCTGGCCCTGCTGGCTGTGGGATTCCACAGGGTGGTTGTTGTTATGGAGCGAGTAGTTTGTAATTAGCCCATGGCTTGTACAAATCTTTGCTGTTCTGTCTCCTTCTTTTCATTTTTATGAATCATGTATCTTTCCAAGACTTTAGAGGCATTAAACAGCTTATCCAAGATAGCCTGAATCTGAAATTCACTGTAAGTACGTATCATTCATAATTGTGTTATAACATTGCTTGCTAACTGTGTATTATTAAGTTCTTATTTTAGCTTGTTTCTTTAACTGTACACTTGAATTATTATTTTTCTTTAAGCCTACCATCTCTATGCCGTTGTTTCTCATCAGGCAGGAACATCTAAGGCAACAGGTCAGAGTTTGTCTGCAAAGAGTAGAGGCCAACAAAAGAAAGTTTCTTTTGGCAATGGTACAAAGGTTTCATCTACATCTAGGATGTCTTCCCAACTTAAGGGATCGGCAAAGCAAAGGCTTCATCCTGGGATGGTATCAAGTCAAGATCGTGCAACTGCACACTATGGTGCTGTCACTGGTTTAAAAACAACTGAAGATGGCATGTATCTTCTGAGCGCAGGTTGCTTACTGACTGTATTTTACTTGTCATTGTACTGCACGCCATTGCAACATATGTTATACGTAGTTTTTAGAAAATTTAGCAGATTTATCTCTGACATTTTATGTGCATAGGACAACAGCATTTGGCGTGAAGCTTTGACTTCTTCTACTCATTATCTTCTTATAGTAAAAAGCTTTAAATGTTATGATTGGCTATTATTGTGGACTTATTCCTTTTAGGATCCACAGATTATGGTTGGTCTGGGAGTCATTCCACGTTGACTGGCAGCTACTTTTAACTGCTAAACCTATACCAGTACATTGTGATTCTGCTTTTGTAGTTATCAGGACCTGAGGCTTTGGCTTCGTATCCTCTGTTTTGAGCATATCTGAGAGTTGTATTCACATGGGTTATTCTGTGATAATCTTGTTGTAACCATGGTCCTAATGAAAGTTGTGAAGTCACCTCTAATTGTGCTGGTTCAATGTTGCAAGTTTAAGTAATGGTGGTCGTTTGATTTTAGCTAAAGTCTCCTGTATACAGTTTGATTATTTTGGGATTTCAGGATCTGATTCAAGATTGAGATTGTGGGATATTGAATCTGGCTGCAACACTTTAGTGAACTTCGAAACTGTACGCTTGCAAAACAACAAAGGAATTCAGTTGGCAGTGGCGCAGGATTCATCCCTTGTGTTTGTTCCATGCATGACATCTGTGAAAGTAAAATGTCACTTCTGCATGTTCAGATTTAACATGGAGGTTCAGAATTTGCAGTCATAAACATATTCTCATTTTGCTTTTTAGGCTTTTGATCTTTGGTCAGGCCGGACATCTCAGACATTTCGCAGCCACTATGAGTGTGTCAATTCTTGCTGGTTTAGTACTCAAGATCAGGTGTTAACTCGCTCTTGCTTTTTCGTTTATAATGCAGATGTTGGTATATACTCCCTCTGTTTCAATAGAACCTTTACAATTTCTATTTTTGTACGTTTTATATAAATGATAAATCTTTACGTGGCCTAAGATGGAAAAGTTTTTGAGTAAAGTTGCCTACATACCCCTCTCCACTCACCCTCATTATTTCTCTCAACCCACTTGCCCTCCACTATACAAAGGCATTCTTGGAAGTCAAGGACCAAAACCAACTTCCTTATTTTGCATGCAAAAGTCAAGCGTAAAGATTTAAATGAAACGGAGGGAGTAATGTTTTCCACATATTAGCATGCAGGTAGGTAAAACCTTCCTGCTCTTTAAGTATTTGACAAATCAAACATCAGATATCCTTATGATTTGAACTTATAGTTCCCAATTCAGGCATATCCATGGAGAATTAGCTCTGATAAGGGATCATGTTTTTTCGATTTCATACTGCCGTCCAATTCATGGGATGAAAGAGAAAGGAATATGCTATCTTCACTCTTCTTCTGTTGCCCTTTTTTCCTATGTCCATAGGTGCTAATTAGAAGTTCTAGTTGGTTAACTGGTTTTTATATAATAATCGCCCTCATTAATGTATGTCTTGTTTCAGGAGTTGTACACAGGTGGAAATGATAGACAGATTCTTGTCTGGTGTCCACCTGAATTCATTCCTGAGGAATTGGTAATTATGTGATCTCCTTTTCCAAAAGTTTTAATTGGCCATTTACCATTGATTGTATTTTGGTCTAGATATTCCTAGACTTGTGTCCTTTTTTCTGAACTATTTCCCGCTAGCAAACAATTGAATACCACTCTGTTTCTGAGTTCTTCACATTATATATAAAATCATCAAATGTCATCACGTCTCTTTGTCTTGTGGTTGTCCAGGATGAGAGGAGCATGAAAGGGAAAGTTCCGACTGAAGATGAGGATAACTGGAGTGATTAAGGAGCCATTCTTTATTGATATTACTCTACGCCTCGCCATCGTCCATCGACAACAAAAAGAATAAAAAGGAACAAGAAAAGTATAAAAAAAAAAAAAATCCACTTTATCCTTCTGTATCTTGATGTTAAGGAGCAATTCTTCATTTTCCTTATATCTTTGAATCCTGTTTGGGAAATATGTGGTTGCTTTATTAGGAAATTGTGAACTAGGAAGTAGGAACTGATGTAAACTTCTTGACATTTCCTTCGTCTATATTATGTTAATAACACATATATGTATATAAGCAGGAGTTGGTGTTCATGGTGGTGTGAACATTTGAACACTTGACGACTTCTTTGTGGTGGTAGAATATAATTTTTGTTTTAATGTGTATCTTTTAATCCAATTACAGTATCAATGTCATGTAATTTACTGATAGAGTACGTCTAAAGGGTTGTAAGTGGTGGAGATGGAGTAATTCTGTACTTCTATTGTCTTGTGATAGAAACTTTATCTACAGGTACTTTATAGCAATCCTGATTGGGACACACATGATTATGTG
This sequence comes from Mesembryanthemum crystallinum, assembly GCA_030267885.1. Classification (NCBI taxonomy): domain Eukaryota; kingdom Viridiplantae; phylum Streptophyta; class Magnoliopsida; order Caryophyllales; family Aizoaceae; genus Mesembryanthemum; species Mesembryanthemum crystallinum. The sequence continues at coordinate 624 of BSSO01002444.1, read as the reverse complement.
AATAATCTTCTATTGTTCCTAGAAGCTTGGGTGTGTTCATCATTTTATTTAATCTTATTTTAGTTTAGTTCAAATTAACAACTTTTTTTTTCTCTTATATATTACTCCATCCGATTTTTTAAAAAGCTTGACGCCATCCATTTTGGACATTTTCCTTAAATATTTACATGAGTAAGAGTAGTAAACAATTTTTACTCAAATTACATAACTACCCTCCCCAAAACCCATAAATTACAAACAATAAATCCCACTACCCACCTACTCATTATTTTAATCCCTCTCTCTTCCACTCATTGGTTATTTAATTCCCCCACTAACCCACTTATTCTCTCTCTCTTCCCTATTTCTAATTTTTTAGTCATCATTCCTCTAAGGGTAATACCGGAACTTTTACACTATATAAAAGTTTCTTAATTTGCGTGCATATTTCTTCGTCAAGATTTTTAAAGAACGGATGGAGTAGTATCGATTCAATGATCATTCAATTTCAGTTTAATTTCAGATATTTTTAGTTGGAATGAATGCATCCTAGATTGAGAACCATTGTTTTATGCTAATGGTATACAAGCATTAGCAAGATAAAACCATGACTGTGTTTTCTATAAATACTCCCTCCGTCCCCCA
>BSSO01002443.1:0-19348 GCA_030267885.1 Mesembryanthemum crystallinum | reverse complement strand
TTAATTGAATGTTTGACATTTGTAAGTTGTTTTAAAATTGGAATTATAATGCATTTGACATTTTATTTTGTTGGTACATTTGCAAATATTAGCTAAGTGTTTCAAAAATAATAGCAAAAGTAAGCTAATTTTAAATTAATCGATGTATATTAATGACAAAAATAAGACGGAAATGGATTTAGGTTAACCGGATAAACGAACCGAAAAATTGGTTAACCAATGGATAGGTTAACCGGTATTTTCGGTTAGGTTACGGTTCAAGAAATTGGCGAACCGGAATACCGGTTAATCGAACCGAACAACCATTTCGGTTCGGTTAACCTACCATGAACACCCCTATTTCTCTCCTCCCTCCCATTTTTCTTTTCCTATATTTTTTTAAAATTTTTGGTAGTGGAAAAAGCCTTAAATTAGTACAGTAGTATTAGTGGATAATATAAATTTTATTTTATACTCCCTCCGTAAAAATCAAATATTTATTCCCTTATGGAAGGCCTCGGGTATTCTACGAATAATTAATTTAGTCGTGGAGTTACGCCTTTGACTCCTAATCAAATGAGCTGACATCTTAATGCTTAGAAATCAAGTAAATGGATATATGTTTTTACAGAAATTTCCTGTGGTACCCCTGAACTTTGGACTAATGCCAGTGGTGTACACACTTTTTCAATAATGTCAGTGGTACCCCCGAAGTTTGACTTTAACATTTTTCGTACCCCTTAACTTAGACTTTTAACGTTTTCCATACTCTAATGGTTGACGGAGCTCATTTTTCCGTTAGATTTATTTTAATTATTTGACTTAGTTAATGTGTGGGGCATTGTAAAATGACTTATATACCCTTACTTGCCTTAATTACACAACTATTAGATATTTGGCAAACATTTCTCTTATAAATCTGAATAAATTTTTTGGAGGTCTGACAATGGTGGGTGGGTCGATTCATAAGGAAAAGGCCTGTCAAATACTTAGCTGTTGTGTAATTAAGGCAAGTAAGGGTATATCAGTCATTTTACTGTGCGCCATAAATTAACTAAGTCAAAATAGTATAAAAAAATCTAACGGAAAGGAGTTCCGTCAACCATTAGGGTACGGAAAACGTTAAAGTCAAAGCTCAGGGGTACCACTGGCATTATTGAAAAAGCGTGGACACCACTGGCATTAGTCCAAAGTTCAAGAGTACCACAGAAAATTTCCAATTTTTTTAATACTCCCTCAATTCTCCAATCAAAGTTACACTTTATGTTTCGGGCATTTCTCAATTTATAATTACACTTCCCGGGCGTTTGGTATGTGGGAGTTGGGAGATTGGAATGGGAATTATTAGATAAATTCTCACTTATCACTTGTTTGGTACAAGGGATGGGGAATAGAGAGGGGATGGGGAATGGGATTATTTGGCCTCTATTCCCACTAATTTAATCCCATAGGGGGGCAGGTAATTCTGATGGGAAGTTCATTTGAGATTCTATTCTCAAGTTATTCCCAATACATGCCAAACAAGAGGGTGAGAATTGTTCAATGAATACTCCATCCCAGCATCCCTAATATAAACTCCCATTCCCACCTACTAATTCCCAATCTCTCAATCCCACATACCAAACGCCCCGTTCCTATTTTGGTATATTTCCCCACCAAAACGGAGTTAGCTAGTGTTGATGGGAAAGAAAACACATGAAGTCAACAAGTCAAACTTGTCAACCCCTCCTCCCTCGGTCCTGATTTATCGATCTCTCTCTTTGGCTCTCTCTCTCTCTTACTCTTCAAATACCCCCTCTACTGTAGCCTGTAGGATTATACGACATACAATTCATTCCCGCGAATTCTTCGATCGGAAAGGGAGAGGGAGAGAGAAAGAGAGAGAGAAAGAGAGAAAACAATAACAATAACAATGTGTGGGATCTTCGCTTACTTGAACTACGATGTAAACAGAGAGAGGCGTTACATCCTTGAAGTCCTCTTCAACGGCTTGCGCCGTTTGGAGTACCGGGGCTATGATTCCGCCGGAATCTCCATCGATTCAACCAATAATAACATCTCCCCTTCCCCCCTCGTTTTCCGCCAGGAGGGCAACATCGAATCCCTCGTTAAGTCCGTATATCAAGGTCATCATTTCTTCTTTCCTTTTTCTTTTCTTTTCTTTTCTTTTCTTTTTGCTTCCGGATTCGATTCTAATGTCAGGATTTCAATTTTACTCCATTTCGCTTTTCATCCACTCTACCTACTTCTACAAATTGTATACTTTTAGGGTTTTTATTTGTGATCAGAATTCCCTTCCGAAATTGCTGATTTCAATTTCTGTAATGTAATACCCATATAGAAGTATGTTTTGCTTTTGCATGTGTGCTGTATTTGTTTTTCTTTTCTATTTTCTTATTTTTGCACCTTTTCTGCTAGATCTAGAGTTGATTTAGTGTTCATTTCTGTGTTTGTGTTACTGTCTCCTGATTTGGTATTCTTCCGTGTCACAAAACTTCTTGATTGCTCCAACATATGCACTTCTTTTAGAGTGTGACTGAACTAAAATGAATGAATGGACACTAATGAGTAGTAATATATGACAGAAAAAGTTGGTTGCACAACTGATTTGAATCAAAATAAACTAAATGTTGATCGGGTAAGTTGAAGTGAACGCACACTTAGTGACTATGAACATTCAGGCTCTTCACAGTATTAAGTTTTGCTATGACATTTAGGAAATTTTTCTATCTTTACATCTGCATTGCATTTTGTTCTAGAAAGGCTTTTTTTTGAAGGAATTGTGAAGCTGGGAGTAGTACATGTGTTTCTTTTTGAAGTATAGATATCGTCACTGATGATGAATTTGGTGATTCCAGAAGTTGCAGCTACAGAATTGAATTTGGAGGAGTCATTTTCCGTTCATGCTGGAATAGCACACACTAGATGGGCAACACATGGGGAACCCGCGCCAAGGAATAGCCATCCACAAACCTCTGGTCCTGAAAATGATTTTGTAGTTGTCCATAACGGGGTTATCACTAACTATGAGGTTTGCACTAGATTCTTTCTTGGTGGGCTTTCCTGAACTTCTTCCATTCATTTCTATATTGTTAATCTCCCATATATTGCTTGTAAATGGTGTGTGTTTTTTTTGTCTAAAATGCTTACTTGTGATTGTACAGTTTTGTTGGCACCTTGTCCTCCTTTGCTATATTTTTTAGCATTGAGTTAATATACACCTTATCTTTAAAATAATTATTAAAAAAAAAAAATTATTGGTGTCTCCATGCAGCCGGAGTTACATCAATTGCTATATGTTTGGTCTTAAAGATGATTAAAAAAGAAGAGAAAGGAAGTAGAAAGAAAAGATAGTAGAAAAGAAAAAGTTACTTTTCCTTTGTTTAGTTACATATATTAATAAACGAAATCAAATGAATTATTTTTACAGCTTCTTAGCTTTCTTCCCGTCCAAATCTCAATTTGGTTGGAAACTGAATGGGGAGTTTCATTAGTAACTTGTTTGGTTTGATGAGAAATGGTATGGATGAATTGATAAGAAAGGAAGGAAATTGGTAGCATATGGTTTTTAAATAAACTTCTATTATTCTTTCTCATCAAATTGGTGGGATTTGGACATAAAGATAGCTAATCAAGTTCAACAGGGTTGTTTTGTTTCATTTCCTTTCTTGTTAGCTATAAATTTGAAAAATTGCTCAATTTCTATCAATTATTAACTGTTAAAGAAACGACAGATATGAGAATTATATCTTTTATTGTCTCTTCCCTTCCCTTTCTTTTCCTTCCTTTCTTTTCTTCTCTTATTGTAATTTCGGAAAACCAAATACACAATAAGGATTTTTTCATTTCCTTTCTTGTTCCTTTATATTTATCTAATCAAATGTTTGAAAACTACCTTTTTTCCACTACTTTATTTCTTTTGCTACCATTTTTCATGAAACAAGGCAAGTTGTAGTCTAGTTTCTTGGATGGTTGACATATTCTGGTTAGTGTCTTGGGTGAGGGACGTATTACAATGAGTACTTAGTAGACGTGATTATTGTGTTATTCTAAAACAATATGGAGTTGGGTCCAACATCTAGAGAACATTGAAAATGAGTCTCAGGATATGACATAACCATCTATGTTTAAGATATGTTCTCTTCAAGGTACACCTGCGAAGAACACACAAACTTTTGGAAACTTCACGCATCAGAGTACGAGCAAACCACCTTGGAAGCGTTTTGTGCTCCATATCGCATCATAGGCTATGGGCTTACATTCAAATAAACATATCACCTACAGCTTACAGGATTACAGACCCAATCTGACCATACAATACAATGTAGTTGTAGAGAGCCGAAATCCATAGTAAGACCTACAACTACCCCATCTTCTGCAAGCAACAGAGCCTCTGCCTCACTTTCTCATCCCTTAGTCCTTACAAAGCTAGAACAAAATCAAATTGAAAGTTTCCATCACATCATGGGTAAAAGTTGAGATTTTAAAGTAGTCTAGCTATGTTAGCGTTCCTCTGCTTTCTTGACAGTCATTCTACTGATATGTTCTGTACCCACACTAGTATGCTGAAAGCACCTCTGAATTCCTGCCTGCTAAACTGCATGTACCATGTATGTAAAGAGACATTCCCTGAATAGTTTAGCTGGCTGACCTTTAGCTATCTTGCTCAGCCATTTCAGCTCAGAACAGGCCTGTCAATTCCCAGTATAGCAAGTTCTTCCATATTCATGCAGAATAACAAGCTTTATTGCACCTGACCCCTAATTTGCTTAACGTATCAACAGTGAGCATTGTTTTCCAAACAGCAAACGTGACAAAAAGACATCCAGAAGCAGCATGATTGGTACATATGATACATCCAAACTAAAACTTCCATATAGCAGCTCAGCAACCTCTATGGTTTTTTCATTCAAAAAACTTCTGGTGAAGTATCATATCATTTCTGTGTAGTTCCCTTGTCGGCACAGCTGATGCAGAAGCAAACAGTTTTGGTATCGTCAATGGGGCCTAATCAAGGGTAGGCAGATGATTGTTAAATCTTTTTTGTTGTAAACATATGTCCATCTCATCCACAGTTTATCCTTCTTATTCTCTCAAAGTCCAAGAGAACTTTGTAGCTGCAGCATTGTTCATTAGTAATTTAAGATGCTCAATCTCCAGCAGACTTTGGTTGGCATTCTTTTGTCTTGGACATAATACAATGAGAAATCCACTAGTTAATATCTCTGACAATCTGACAGATGCTGTTTTAATGAGCACCATGAAGTAGTTAGGCAAAAGAATTAACTATAGTTCTTTTGCTTATATTCTTTCCTTCAGTTAATTCTGACAATGCATATATTCTTTTTGCTTTTTTAGGTATTAAAAGAAACTTTAGTCCGACATGGGTTCACATTTGAATCCGACACTGATACTGAAGTCATCCCAAAGCTTGCAAAGTATGTCTTTGATAAAGCAAATGAAGAAGGTAATCCAGCGTTCTAAATTTGACATCATGATTTATAATTTTCTGGATTTAATTTCTAGCTATTTTTTTACTTTAGGGTTTAGAGTAATGGTGTGTCATTGTGTGATTTGATGACCATTTAAATCCTCTTTTCCAACCCTCTCAACTCTCAAGCATGCGGACTTATATCGTGATCAGAACATTCTTTCTGGCCACCTACATTACTTACTTTCATCATTCCTCTCCTCTTTTTTGGCAATCACTGATGCAATTTAATATATTGGCTAAATTTTTTCATATAACCTTGTGACCAGAAGCGGCTCATCATTTAATATGTTTCTGTTTGTGCAGGAGACCATACTATCTCATTTAATGAAGTTGTGCTGGAGGTTATGAGGCATCTTGATGGGGCATATGCTCTTATCTTCAAGAGCCGACATTATCCCAATGAGTTGATTGCTTGTAAACGTGGTGGCCCATTGCTTCTTGGAGTCAAGGTAACTTGGAAGTTGATTTATGTAGTTGGAAATTGTTTTATTAGTCTTTTGGAAATAACTTATTTGCTAGACTTGTTTGATTAGGGATAAGGCTATGTACATTTTGACACTGGTAGGATACTCAGTGGGGTTGTGGTTGAAGTTGTTTTGTCATTTGGCTTGCTTTACCACCTTCAAAGTGCTCGCACATATCTGTTTGTTATTACAATATAGAGGGCTTGTTCTCATGGGTTTTCACATATTGCATCAACAGTCATAAGATCTGTTGATGACTGTTTGTTCATAGGTTCGTCCACCAATAGGAAATAAATCCGGAATAACGCTTTACTCCACTTACTTTTGGAAGAGAAGATTTTGTCTTTCTTTCACGGTAACTGAAGAGATTTTATGAATTTGCTAAACACTCTCTGAGTTACCACAATTTTGTGTTCCTAGTTTGAGCCTCCTTTGGACCACTTGAGGCTTTTCTCGGCCGTTAACTTCAATGCAATGGGATTAGTCAGACAAAGCCCAGCATCCATGTTATCTGAAAAAAAGTAGACAAGTGGGGGGAAACTAGCAACAAAGGAGAACCATCATTTGGTGGCATTATTGTGTGCCAAAACATAACTACAAAGAGGTATTGTCAAATTCTGTGTTTTAAATATGGAAAAGCATACCCCCCCCCCTCCAAAAAAAAACCTTTTTTTAAAATGTTTGCTAAGCTTGCGCGATTAATTGATGAATTGCATCTATAGAAGTCCTGTAGTAATTTTTTCAAGATGTGAATTGAGAGAAACAACATATTTTCTACAGTCCAAGAAAGTGAGTTATCTTACCTTGATTCATGTGGATATTAGTAAAATTATGAAGACAATATGGTAACAGTTTTAGAAACTTAGATTCGCTATATATACTACAATGATTACAAATGTAACAACAAATCATATTTTGTAATGAAGTTAGATAATATTCTTCTTAGTAATGTATCAGGAGTTACTAGGGCTGTTGTTACTGCATAAAAGTTTTGCCTTCACAGGTTTTCGGTCGTCCATATTGAAGTGTTGAGGGACAAAATTTTGGATTTTCATGTAAATAAGTTAATCATCTGATCTTGTGTCATGGCCCACAACATGACATTGTTCAGGTGCAAATGTTAGTGGGGGGTCATGGATGCGAGGGTGCAAAAACGTGTCGATCAAGTATGGAATTCCCTGGACATGGGTGGCACTGAAATTTGCTTGGATGATGAGAAAATCCATGTTGGTGTAGTTTCCTAGAGGAGAGGGAGTTTGAAAGAATTACATAGTTGATTCCCTTCCATGTTAGAAGTCATGGTTGTGAAGGTGTATGAGACCTCTATGTGCTTGAGTTGTATGTTGGCTATTCATATTGATGATTTTGAGTTTAGTGTGACATGGAGAATGCATAGCAGTTCTTATTTTTTTAAAGTAAAAGTTTTCCTCACGAAATATTTTGCTAATTGCATCTTACGTTACATAAACAGAATTACTATAGTATGAGATTCCTGCCTTCCGTGCATACATTTGTTGCTTTGAATGATAGTTCTCCCTGATCATAGAGCATACTGATGCAGGAGCTAACTGAAGATGTCAGTGCTGGAGCATCATTCCCTGACTTCAAAATTTTGAGGAATGGGCAGCCAAAAGAACTTTTTCTGTCCAGTGATGCTAATGCTCTCGTTGAACACACAAAAAAGGTTTTGGTGATCGAGGATGGTGAAGTAGTTCATGTTAAGGTACTAGTTACTATTGTTATGTCTAAATTTTTATGCACAGAAAATTTACATTGTCTTCGGTGGCAATTTATGGTGTTGATCACTTGGTCATGATTACGAATTTGTTAGTGACGTGAAAGTGTGCAATTCTTAGAATGATTTTTATAGGGAAAAAAAGGCTTGAATGGGTCCAGATTTTAAGATTTACTTTTAATTGTATATTGTTGAAATATAGACCTCTTTACTAGTTTAAATGTTCAAGTTCACTCCAAACATTTCATTAACATTGTCCTATGTGACTTTTAACTTGTATTTATAATGATTGAATTTTTGGTCTATTGGTGGGGAAAAGAAAAAAAACATGCGGTGGAGAATGCTTCAAGAGTAATCCAGAGAAAGTAAATCGGACATTTTGAAAATTGAAAGTATATTAATCATAGTGGGGTGGAAGGAGTAAATGCTAATTCAACTAGCTCATTTATTAGCTAAGATTCGTATGTTATTTCAATTAGCTGTATGAGAATAATTATAGGGGCATTTTTAGTATTAAGTTTGTTAATAGCTATTTGCTCCAAGACTTAGTAACCTAGCCATTATTCTGCATTAGGGAGTCAAGCCATATGGTTTCCTTATTTTTAAACCACAATGGAGTCTCTTATAGGCCTAAGCTTTAGGCTTTGAGTTGAGATTTAGGAGTCTCAAAAGCTGTAACTTTGGATTGGTGTGTGCACCACTTATGCTTTGGGAAACTCCCAGGAACATGGAGTGCTAGGCTTTCTTTTGTTGTGGATTATAGTCTTTTAAGGAGAACCACCTGCTGTGGATGTATGTTATTTTCATTTCAGAGGAACTCTAGGAGCTGAGACTTGGGGCTGGCCAACCATTTATCATTTTGTATAAAATTGGATTGTTATCATTTGTCCTATAATTTGGCTGTTAGTCAGTCATGTGACTTGTGTTGCAAGATGAAAGTGTAATTTAGATATTGAAAGAATACTCTTGGTGCTGTTTTAGGATGGAGGGGTAACAATCCTCAAATTTGACAATGATAAAGGGCAAAATCGTGGTGTTCTTTGTCGACCTGCTTCTGTGCAAAGGGCATTATCCATCCTCGAGATGGAGGTTGAACAAATAAACAAGGGAAAATACGAGCATTATATGCAGAAAGAAATTCATGAACAGCCTGAGTCCTTGACAACAACAATGCGGGGAAGACTTATTCGTGGAGGTTCTTGCAAAGCTAAGTCTGTCCTGTTGGGTGGAATAAAGGACCATCTAAAGACTATTAGGCGGAGCAGACGTATTGTTTTTATTGGATGTGGTACAAGCTATAATGCCGCTTTAGCAGCTAGACCCATTTTGGAAGAACTTTCTGGTAAGCATGTGGTGCTTTAAGTTCTTCGTGTTCTTTTCTGTATGTCCTTGTTCTTTATGTGACTTCTGGCCTTTTTTTTTTTTTTTTTTTGTCAGGGATTCCTGTTACGATGGAAGTTGCAAGTGATCTGGTGGACAGGCAGGGACCTATATACAGGGAAGATACTGCTGTTTTTGTTAGTCAATCTGGTGAAACTGCTGATACATTACAAGCATTAGAATATGCTTTGGAGAATGGGGCTTTATGTGTTGGTATAACAAACACCGTTGGCAGTGCAATTGCCAGAAATACCCATTGTGGCGTGCATATAAATGCTGGTGCTGAAATAGGTGTTGCAAGTACTAAGGTAGAATTCATCATCCACCTATCACACTTCACCGTGTCCTTGTTTAGATTTTTATTTTTTTTATTTTCTATAAAGTATGACTGACATATGACTCTGATGAACAGGCTTACACAAGTCAAATTGCTGTGATGGCTATGTTAGCTTTAGCAATTGCTGATGATACTATCTCTAATCAAGCCAGAAGAGAAGCTATAATTGATGGTTTATTTGAGTTGCCAAGTATGTTCTCTTGTGCAAAGCTCAGCAAGTGGTCAAATATATTTACTGGTTCTTGATTCAGCATAATTCTTGAATTGCAGGTAAGGTGCGAGAGGTGCTTCACCTTGACCAGAAAATGGAGGACCTTGCAAGACAACTGATTAAAGAGCAATCTCTTCTTGTTTTTGGAAGAGGATACAACTATGCAACAGCTCTAGAAGGGGCTCTCAAAGTAAAGGAGGTAGCTCTGATGCACAGTGAAGGAATACTTGCTGGTGAAATGAAACATGGTCCATTGGCTCTAGTGGATGAACATCTTCCTATTGTTGTAATTGCTACTCGTGACGCTTGCTTCAGGTTGGTTCCTTTTGTTGTCAGGGATAAATCATCAACTAAAGTTACCATTGTTTATTTGTCTAATCGAAATTTTCCTACAGCAAGCAACAGTCAGTAATTCAACAACTTCATGCTCGGAAAGGTCGTTTGATTGTGATGTGTTCGAAAGGTGATTCAGCATCTGTCTGTCCTGATGGGTCATGTGTCTTTGAAGTTCCTCAAGTTGAGGACTGCCTTCAGCCTGTGATTAACATCATTCCTTTACAGGTATGTAAATGACAACTTATGCATTGCTCTATTTCTGCTCGTATGGGCATATTACCAACTTCAAAGGCAATAAGAAGGTTTATATTATGCTTACTCTAAAATTGCTTGATGTTGTGCAGCTATTAGCTTATCATCTGACGGTATTGCGAGGTTTTAATGTTGACCAGCCTCGAAATCTGGCAAAAAGTGTGACAACCCAATAGTTCTTTATGTACAAAAATCAGCTTTGAAATGTTAAATGTCAAATGAGGAAGTAGTTCCTTGAGTCTCTGCTGAGATTGGCTGTGTAAATTCTAGTAATGTAATACTTGATATGTTAGCAGATATAAGAGTGGAGTTTTTGATTTCCATTTGTGCTGATATTTTTTTTTTTCTTTGTGTATGTCGCAGTAGATTGTATGATAATGCCTTGATCATTTATCTCGTCTCTTTTATGACTTGTATGTAAACTGTTGGACGACAGGAAACAAAGAGCCAAACAGGTGAACTCATGTATAATGTGCGATTTTTCCTTTAGCTTCGGAGAAATAAATGTCGTTACAACAAATGAAGAAGAAAAAGAAAAAGAAAAGAGTTGAAGGCGGAATTAAAAGGCATCAAAAATTGAAGAATTTGGTTCTAGAGGTATTGGGGAGAGGCGTGCCAGCAAGAAAGTGCTTGATGAGTGCAAGAGCCCTAAGAGGTTGAAAGCTGGGCACTTGATGCCCTGCTGCTCTTACCGTTGCAAAGGTCATGTTCCCTTCATACATTTGTGTGTATCCGCCAACCTGTGTTTATCCAACTAAATGTTACTTACTAATTAAACTTGAAATGAATAAGACGAATTTGTTCGTTCATTAATGTCAAAGCAAGTTTACCTCTCCCTTGATGAACCAAGGATGCCATCGTGTCTTGATCGCAAGCTTCATTTCGTTGATCGACTCCTTGGTTGAAGTAACTGGTATCCTTCCATCAGTGTCACCACTACATGACAGATTCATCACCCTCAATCACAATCAGTAAACCATTTTATTTTCTTGTTAGTATCATTATCTCATCTTAGTTTTTTATAATAGATTGAGCATAATTTTAGTACCTAAAAATCCAGACACGAAGGCCTTTAGCTATCAGGTCTTTTAGAAGAGGAATAACTGTTGATGGGCTGTCTCCCCATTGAGTGATGATCTCACTGGCAATGTTGAAGAAAAAGAGAGGTTTTTGAGATCAAGATCACGTCAAAAGAAAGAAATACTCCAATAAGAATATCCACATACCTGCAGGGCCGCCAATCATGATGTAAGTTGGTTAGATTAGCATGAAGAGCCTTCTGGACGTCCGGGGAGTTCATATAAGCATATACATAATTATCGCTACAAGGATCAAGGATTTGCTGCAATTCATTATAATTATAGGAATTTCAAGTTAGACAAAAAGTGTAGAATAATTTGAAAGGTAATTAATGAATCAAAGCCAGGCATTAATACTATCATGACCTGGGGCTTATTGGGTTTGGCGGTGAGATTAGAGGAGAGGCAAACAGAGGCGTAAATGTTGTAAATGTCGAGAAATTGAAGATCAAGGTCAGCTGCCTCTGTGGCTGAATTACACTCCATATTTTGGGTGATTAGGTCTGGAGAGAAATCACAATGCTTTCTGATTTGGTTTCTGACTTGGTCTGAGATCAGAGCATGTGTCCAGAAATACTCATACATCCCCTTCATATCTGTCTCGTCATTAATCACTGCATTTCCAATCTGCAAATGCAATGGAGTTAAAGAAAGAGTATGTATGTATGTATGTATGTATGTATGTATGTCTTGACTGCATTATACTCTTCCACTCACTACTAGCTGTCATTTTAATCAATTATTATTAATAATAATAATAATCAGGTGTTTTGTATTTGTATACAGGAAAAATGCGTTGGAATTTCTCCATCAGACCCGAGATTAGACATCCGAAGATGCTGCCATTAAATGAGCACATGTATACGCATGTCTAATGTCTCGATAGCTCAGTGTCAGATTCTTCTACTACAGCTATAGTTGAATATTTAGAATGATCAATAATACAGTAAGAGTAGCAAATTTATTCAATCATTATCTTTTATCTTTAATTTCCAAGTCAAACCCTTGATCGAATTGATTACCACTACTTGTAAATATACATACTACTCAAATGCAGTACTAATATACTAACTCATATGGAAAGCACATGGACTGATGGCAATCCCCTCAATTGGAGGAAGTAATAGTAATACTCTAATACATATTACAAACACCAGCTATTTATTTAATTTCCTCTTTAATTTAGCCATTCAGGTGTAAATTTAATGCAAAAATGCAATTTATGTTAGATCATACGAGTATGTCAATCCAATTCAATCAAGTACTCCATATAGTTATATGGAGAAGTAGAGATAAGTAAAATTTTACTACTACTGCTAGTAGAAAAGACGAGAGAGAGTGAGACCTACAATGATGCCTTTGAGATTGATGATAGATTTATTGGCCTTGATATTGTGTTGCACAATGGCATTTGCAAGCTGAGGGACATAATGGCCGGCGTAGCTTTCACCAGAAATGTAGACATCTCTGTCCTTGTACTCTGGGAACCTCTCAAGCCAATTCAATAAGAACACATAGTTGTCCTCGGCTGTTTTCCTATCTCCGCAGTAATCATAGTCTGATGATGTGTTTGAGTATGAAAATCCAACTCCGGCAGGGGATTCCACAAACAGAACATTTGCAGCTACACACAGTATTTATTCTTAGCAATAATCATAATAATACCGACGGAGTATACAGACAGTTAAAGATAGCTAGCAACACAAACAAGCTAAGCTTAATTAATACCTACCACGGTTCCAAGCAAATTTGTTCCTAAATAAGGTTTTGCCATCACTATTAACTCGGAATGGTCCTACCTCTTGCATAGCTCCGTAAGCCAAAGAAGAACATCCAGGGCCTGCAAGTGACACAGAAAATTCAATGAACCATTCCAATATCATCACCATCGTCTATGATTATTCTATGTAATGTAATACCAGAAGAAGAAAGAAGAAAAGATAAGTATTACTCCAGTTAGTTAGTACCTCCATTGAGCCAAAGGAGTAGGGGGAAGGAAGAATGTTTACTATGGCGATGATCGGCTTCAACAAAGTAATAATAAAAAGCCCTTCCAGCCTTGCTATCGATAGTGACATAGCCACCATACTGAGTGAAGTTGACAGGCGGCTGCCCGGGCAGCTTCTGGATCCTATCTCTTTCCTTCATTAATTGATGATGGTGATGATGATGATGATGATGGTGACGATGACAATGACCGTTAATTATATGTTGTTGATCATTCGGATCGTATAATGATCTCTTGTCAATGCTGCTACAGCCGCTGCCATGGTGGTACTTTGCCTTGTATAGCTTCCCTAGATGTGAACTTTGTGACTTTGCGCTCGTCGGATATGGCAGCAACGCGCATATCAATGTGGCAACGACGACAACAACAACAACTATACTCTGTTTTGAACCTTCCATTCCCAAATTTTGTCTCTCTTTTGGGTGTTGCTTCCTTTCCAGTCTCTCTATCTGCCAACAACAGTTATGAGTAGGTTCTGTAAATATAGTGTGTGGGGCTGTTTACAGTTGAAGAATTTTCAAGAGTTTAATAAACAAAAGCCAAAGGCCGGATTTTCTTGCCGATTTATTTTAAGTCTTAACCAACCAACCGTAGAAGCAAACTGAGATTGGATGACTTCCTTGATTATACCCTTTATTTTTCTTTTCTTTTCTAATGCCAACCCCTCTTTGTTATTTACTGTATCACTACATCCTAAAACCTAGATAAAAGAAGTTATTCAAGTGGTAGGAGCTCCTCAACCTCATGGTTCGGGATTTTAAAATAATTAAATAAAAGTAATTAAAGCTGAAAATATTTCTAATATCAAGTGAAAAAAATTGAAATATTATGCTAACAAAGTTCTCTAACAAATTCTACATCCGGAGAAAATCTCTTTTTGTAATACCACTATGAGATGGAGTATGAATTTCGGTTAAAAAAATCCAAGCAAAAGTGCAAGACCACTCTAAAGCTGCTCAACTACTCAAACGGGATAGCCTAATTGCATGATTCACTTTGAACTTTGACACCAGAACTTATGAATTCACCCCGTAAAAATGAAAAGAAAAACGAGTTTAACTCATCTGTGATTTTGACTAAACTCAACTAAGCACCTATTAATTCAAGTCTGAACGCAAATGCATTGACTATACAAACTGCAATAAGCTAGAGGAAGTTTAACCATCCTTTAGAAGGGTTCAACTATTAGATACAGCAAAAACTGACAGAAATATTTACAATTTTATTCAATGTTTTGGGTAAACTAAGTCGTACATTTCTTGCTGTTGAAAATATTACCAAAACCTGTGATGCTGGTCACAAACTAAGCAGCTAGCACTGATGAGTGATGAAAATAAGGATCATTAAAGTAAACTTGGACTTCCGCGCTTGTCGGAACAGATTTCACTTTCAGGTACCTTTCTCTTCCGAGTGCTATCACATGGTGGCCTATAGTTGGCAGAAGCAACAAAGATTTCAGTTAGCAAAAGAATGCAAAATTTAATGTAGCCATAAATATCCCACAGAATTAAAGAACTCCGTAAAAATTTAAATTGCAGCATGCACTTGCATTCAACTGTTTAGCCTTAAGACAATTCAGCTGAACGCTACATGATTGGCAACTAGACTAAACCCAACATTCAGCCGAGTGCAGGAGGCTCCCACCAATGGCAAGGTTTAGGGAATAAATATACACAACCTTGCCCATTTAATCATTGAATGGTTATTTCCTTTGGCCCCTGGATTGAGATATATCTATAAACATATTTATTTCACAACGATGGGATCGGAATCATAGTAAAGTTGAAGAGAAAAGACCAACAATCTGATTGTTGTATAGAACCAATCTTGGAAGTTTTGTGATTTCCATGATAATCAATATTATCTCGTGACTTTTCAGATTTGTTCAGGTAGAAAGTCTATTTGATCTAGGATAATTCAGTTGAAGAAGAATTAATCACACTTTTCTTTGAGATTTTGTGATAAACGGAGAAAGAGCAATACCCTAGTTGTAAGGTAACATCCGAAACTTCCTTCTCAATTTCATAACTTGAAATTGCTTTTTTCTCATATGAGACCTTTGTTTCTGTGGGGTAGTACTCTAGATAAACTGGTTCTAAGGCTCTAGATGGTGCCAAAAATCCTTGAAGCTCTGCAACCTACAAGTCACAAAAATGCAATGGGCATAAACATGTTAGTCCAGAAAACATATATAGTACCACTTGCTAATTAGGTTAAATTGATGGAGTAAGAATAAACTGAGCAACCTGTCTACGTAAAGTCTCATTCTCCAACAAAGCTCGTTGTTCCTAGTTCATTGAACACATCAATCATTGAAGAGTGAGTGCTCTGCAGACCATATCATTGACCCATAAAAAGAAACAAAACAGCACATTAAACAGCTCATGTTCGTAGCTTATCTATCATTAGACACAAGGCACAATCTGCAACAAACAAAACTACAGACCTTCCACAATATCAACATGGTAAACTTCTCAGTACATGTTATCAGAGTCATATCAACTCTCTGTAATGATAGGAAAAGGCAGTCAAGAACAATTATAACATGTTAGGCATGAGCAGCTTAAATATGTAGCTTCATGTTCATCGCATAGAACTTGGTCAAGAAAATTCGATACATCAAGTAGACAAGCTGTTCATGTACACAAATATGGCTACATTGCAGCCTCAAAGTTAGGTACTCATTGTGATCAGTTTTTACAATCCCATAAACACATGGCAAGAATGACTTTTAATTTCTATTGTCTGCTAGTAAGGGGTAAGATACTGTACATCTGACCTCACCTGAGAGGCAGTTTTAGCTGGGGGATTGTTGTAAGCAGTTTGTAATTTGATTTCTCATGAAGATATATTTACAACACTTTGTCCTACCTGTAATTTTGAGAGCTCTAGTTGTTCCATCAGTAGTTGGTCCTGCAGCAGTAATTAATGACACTAATCACTATATTATCGGATTATGGCGTTGTATACATAGCTTCAAATCATTCGAAAAAAGGGAAAGAAGAAAAGATTATATACTATATGCTGGAAGCACCTTCTTGGCCTTCACAGATAATAACCCTTCATTTAGCTGTTTCTCGAGTTGCTGTAATTCTTTCATGCTCAAGCCTGACAATTCTTTGCCCAATAGCCTCCTGCAAATTCAATAATTGCTAGACAGAAAACGTGAAGAACTGGAGCTCAAACGTGCAAAAATAAAAAAGCATCAAATTCAAATACAGACTTACGTACGTTTGTCTCATCTGTAGGTTTGCTATCTCATCCTTCAGACTTTCTAGCTCCTTAAACCCATTAATATGCTGAATTAGGAAGACCAAATAGAACATAAGAAAACATGTCCTACGACAAATATAACAGAAATGTTTCGGCTGCACATCACCAACAAACCTCATCTCGACAAGCAATCAAATGCTTCTAAAAAGACTAGGTAATCATGCCTGGAAAACTTTTTAGTCCAAGTAAAATGACTATGCAATGGCAGAGAAAAGAAAATGTTAATGTGTCCCAAAAGAACAAAAAAGGAAGGACCTAAGATGCTGATCAGTACCTCCAACTCCGCTTTTCCAACTCCAGACTCAGAGGATTCTCGAGAATTCTGGTATCTAGAAAGCGTTCGTTTCATGCTGCAAGCAATGAAGCAAACACTAAAGTAGACACACAAGATGAACAGCAGATTTACAGTGCCAATTGATGCTTGAATGAAACCAAGGCATGGCAAACGTGAGAGACAAATGTTAAAACTTGGCAAGAATAGATCAGGGGTTTTGGGTCCCCCTCCCCAAACTTGTTTTCGGCAGACATAAGCAGGGAAAATATATTGATAATGACGAGTGATGACCCGCCTAAATCATTAGCCATACAAAGATGCAGCTGAAGTGTTGATGTTAGTTAAAAGACTGGATTTGTAGATGTACATTTGTTGTTGCACATCTGTAGCTTAGAGCAAGATTATGACAGCAGTTTGAAGGACTATCCACACAATAGCTTCCTTTCTGTTAAAGATGACCAAGTTTGTGCATGAAGACATGCTTCCGTCCCGATTAACCAGGAGTCTCAACTAAAACAAAATAAATTTTGCACAATTAATTGTGGATGCTACTCATCGAAAAGCAGCCATCAATCAACTCACTTATCCTTGCCGATTCCACAATTCAAGTCTTTCAGACACCATCTACACTCAGATAATTGACTCAAACACCGTTAAGCAGAACCAATGCAAATGCAAGGGTTGTAAAAATGGTGCGTTTTTGTAAAGGAATTACTCATCTCCCTCCCAGTAAATTGTCCATTTTGACTTGCACATGACTAACTTTGACCATCTTTAAAAAAAAAAAAAAAATTATATGCTTAGTAAATAAAATAGAATAAAATGATAAATCATTTGGAAAATTATATTTAGGACTAACTCAGTTTATTTTCTAACAAATTCATGGTGAAATCAAAAGATAAACATGAGAGGCTCTGTAGTCAGTCACAATTCGGCAATGGGGAAAAAATAATTGAAGGACAGAAAATAAAACAAGGTCAAAGAAAAGATGCTTCACATGCAAGGACAAAAAATCAAACTTGACAGCCACACGCAATTTCAACAGCTATACAAGCAATTGATAAAGAAGTAAAAACCCCAAAGGCAAAAATTAACCAATTTCGACGGTGAGAAGAGTCAAACCCAAGCCAGAAAGTGCAACATGCAACATATATATATATATATATATATATAGGAAAGATAAAAAAAATATTGTTAGCAAAAAGAAATATGATACTCCACTCCACTCCAGTCCAGTCCACTCCACTCACCTAGAGCTTGAGAACTCAAAGAGCCTCCCTGTGCTAGAGAAGATAATAACTGCAACTTCAGCATCACAAAGAACTGCAAGTTCATGGGCTTTCTTGAGCAACCCAGAACGGCGCTTAGAAAATGTAACTTGCCTGCTATTTGCATTCTCGATCTTCTTTATCTCAATCTTTCCTCGACCCATTTAAATTCCAGAAAATTAAAACCCCAGAATCCAAATTTAAGAATGAAAACAAAAGAGCGAGCAAGCTCCTTTCTCAAAATTAAATTACAAAAATCCCCTGTTTCTCCTCTGTCTCTCTCTGCTTAATAAGGGAAATAAAAAAATATTAATCTCTTTTTCTCCAAATTCCGACTACTTTTGTTCCAAACTTGGAAAAAGGGGGGTTGCTAAAAATGGAGAGAGAAGAGGGAAGGGAGATAAAGAGGCTTGAGAGCGATTAAACCTCCCTCTCTCCAATTGGAGAGAGAGAGAGAGAGTGACCAAGAGCCTAGAAACGGCAAGTCTGCATGGCAAAGTCTACACTGTTGCATGACCCTTTTTGCCACATTTAGAGCGTTTTCTGTATTTTCGTGCCTCCTTGTGGGTCCCAACTCAACTTTCTTTTTGAATTTCAAGTTTATATGCCAAACATAGGGGAAATCTTGGTGGCTACGTTTAAGTATGAAGTTAATGTTTTCGCTTTCCGTTGTGTCGAACGGGGGAGATAGGAATACGGTGAATTGTAAA
This sequence comes from Mesembryanthemum crystallinum, assembly GCA_030267885.1. Taxonomy (NCBI): domain Eukaryota; kingdom Viridiplantae; phylum Streptophyta; class Magnoliopsida; order Caryophyllales; family Aizoaceae; genus Mesembryanthemum; species Mesembryanthemum crystallinum. Next base: position 548 of record BSSO01002443.1, on the reverse strand, counting down.
TGGACAGTGATTTCCATACACATCGTGTACCCATACACAAATGCAATGGCCAATTAGAAGCTGCCATGTAAGCAAAGTGAAAAAATAGAAGGAGGGAGAATTTTTCATTTAAGAGGGAAACTTATGGCTATTAGGCGGTAAAAGTAAAAGACTGAAGAGGGAAAGCAATTCATGAAATTTTTTCCCTCAATTAAACTCAAATTAACAAGAGTCTTGTGAGCTTCTCCGGCGAAACTCCGGCGACTCAAAAAATTAAAATTAAAAAATTAATCTGTTGTGTAGTCTCTCTACGAATTTTCCTACGAGACTAAGACGTGAATTCCGACGAGTCTCAAATTAAAATGTCGACAATCAATGTAAAGACAAGAATCGAAGGCAGCGATGGTGGTGATGTTGCGACAGTGGTGGTGCGGTATAGAAAAAAAGAACAAATAACTCGTAATTCGTTGATCCATAAAACTAATTCTCCGGTGATTATTTTCCTGTACAACAATGGACGATTACATCGACAACCTGTTTGCGGAAGATGAACAGATTATGGTGATTTC
>BSSO01002442.1:0-19349 GCA_030267885.1 Mesembryanthemum crystallinum | reverse complement strand
GCCATTCTTATCAATTGCTACTGCCATCTCAGTCATCTGGGTTTTGGCTTCTCGCTTCTGGGTAAACTCCTTAAGCTTGGGTTTCAACCTGATTCTACAATATTCAATACCTTAATCAATGGCCTCATTCACAATGATGAGGTGGGCAAAGCACTATCCTTTTTGGATACCATTCTCAACCAAGGCTTCCAACCCAACATAGTCACTTATGGCGCTTTGGTCAAAGGCCTTTGCCGAACTGGGAACAATGCTGCTGCTCTCTCCTTGCTTAGAAAGATGGAATCTACTGGCCTTTGTGAGCCTGACATTGTCATTTACAGCACAATTATTGACAGTCTTTGCAAAGACAGGCTATTAACTGATGCCTTACACCTATTTTCAGAGATGAAAAGCAAGGGCTTTTCCCCAGATGTCATCACTTATACATCCTTAGTTCGTGGGCTTTGTAGTTTAGGCCTACAGAAAGAAGCTAAGGCAACATTAACTGAGATGCTAGGGAACAATATAGCACCTGATGTACCCACCTACAACATGCTGATTGACATGAGTTGTAAAGAGGGCAAGGCTGACGAAGCCAAATCCATACTTCACTTGATGATGGAAAGAGGTGAGAGGCCTAACATTGTTTCTTACAACTCCTTACTTGATGGATATTGTTTGCGAGGAGAAATGGATGAAGCATCAAAATTAATGGATTTTATGACAAGAAATGGCTGTCAACCTGATGTTATGACCTTCAACACCATGATCAATGGGTATTGCAAGAGCAGAAACCTTGACGAAGCTTTCAGGTTATTCAAGGAGATGCCATCTAAAGGACCTAGCCCTAATTTATATACATATAATACTCTTATAGATGGCCTTTGCAAAGATAACAAACTCCAACATGCACTACGGCTTTTCAAAGAGATGCAAGCTCACGGGTTAAGTCCAGATGTTGTCACCTATAATTCATCCTTGAATGGTCTATGTAGAAATGGAAAACGTGATGAGGCTCTCAAAATGTTTCGGGAGATGGAGAGTAATGGAGTAGTAGCTAATCGTGAGAGCTACAATGTGTTAATTGATGGTATGTGTGAAGTTGGGAAATTTGAAGATGCAGCAACTTTATTTTCTGAGCTCCTGTCTAAGGGATTGCAACCAGATAGTATAACATACAATATAATGATAAAAGGACTCTGTAAGAAGGGACTCCTAGATCGAGCAAATCTACTGTTGAAGAAAATGGAGGAACATGGCTGTTCTCCAAATGACGTTACCTACAATACAATTATCAAAGAGCTGCTCTGCAACAATGATATCCCCAAGGCTATCCAGCTTATCGGAATCATGACTAGCAAAGGTTTCATGGCAGATGCTGATACTGCGTCCTTGGTGTTTAACTTGCTATCAAATGATAGAATAGATGACTCAATGAGGAAATTGCTTCAAAAAAATTTTAAACATTGATTTGATGTATAACACAATTTCTTTGAGTGTGATGTTTGTGCATGTGTAGAATTTCTTCAGGCAAGGGAATTTATGTGCTGATATTGGCCATGCCCTTTCAGCCAAATTCTTTCTTGCTATTAAAAGCTGATGATTTAATATCTGTGCAGAGGAGTTCAGTCAATAATGTTTATTGGATAATAATCAACTAATGCACTTTTTCAGCTATGTTATTTTATTTATCTGCTTATTGAATAATGATATAGGAGCCGAGCTACTTGTTGACATTATGATTTGAGAGGGTCTTGCATCAGTGCTACTTGCTGGTCAATCTTCGTGTACTTACAGTCAGCAGATTAATAACATGGCTTGATATCTGTTTTAGGCACCTCTGATAAGGATTTATAATCAAATGGACCCAATCTTTATTCTTCAGGGCCCAAGGCCGCACGCTAAGGAACTTTCCACCAAGCCCTGTTTACTGCCTTTATAAATCCTTAGTTGTGACAACCAGTTACCTTTAACTAGGTTGCCATATCCGAATATGCACAAAGGTTGGGGCTGCTATATTCGCCTTAATATTCTTATCAGTGGCATGTGTATACCTGCAAACAGTTGCTAGTTATCCCCTGACCACCCATAATTCTTTCGTAATAGTGAAGTTGCTAAAAAACTTACGAGGACATACAGGTTGTAGTGTTTGCAGTCAGCATCATGACTGAAGCCTGAAGGGACTTAGAATGTGGACTGGCCTTTGAAAAGATAGATGAATCCATGAGAATTTGGGATGCTAACAAATTTGTGCATCTTTTTTTGATGTATACATCTTTTTTTAACTACTACAATATATCGGTATTTGTAGTCTTTTTTTACACTTGTTCTTTCACAAAATATCTTAATCCTGTGCAGCTAGATGACTGAAGATGGCTGCATCATGTTTCTGTTTCCCCGTTGGATTAATTTTCATGTCAGCCTCCACTTTTACGAGGTTGTCAACAACCTCATTTCTTTCGGAAGAAGTGGGAGTTGCCACAATAAAATGTAGATGTTTGCTAGTATGAGCCAATGATATTCTCTACAAAGTTGAACAAGTAACACAACTTCCAAGGGCACTGTAGCTGGTGAGTCACTTTCAAAGTCGTCTTCAAATTCTCCCACTTGGGAATCTGCTTCATTGTATAGGCTGCGTAACGATAGCTGAGAGCTTCTTCCATGCTTGAGACTGCAATGCCATGCCATTATGTACAATTGTCTTAATGATGTTGTGCTCCTTGGGCATTACAGTAGTCACAAAGTGAGCCAAGTTCTGAGACAATGAAGGGCAAGAACAAAAGAGGCAGAAATTTGTATATAAGAAGTTTCAATCAAAATGCTGGTACTTTGCTGGAAAAGTAATTGCTCTGTGCCAACTTACAAAGGTCGAGTTCATAGGAGAGTAGAGGAGCTGAAAATTTTCTCAACCAAGCACATCCACAACACAAGGCTGGTAATTACTACTTTCGAAAAGTGACTATTTTCAAATATCTGAGATAATAACAGTGAGATTATTATTTCAAGAAAAAAGACTTGATAATAAACAAACAAATCTACTTCTAGCATTCCAATATTCACTCCAAAAACATACTGTAGTTGATATATACTTACTATGCAAGAGTAAGACCAAGTATCGAATGCCACATGGTCCATACCAAGTTACTGACATGTTAAAAAAAAAAAAAAAAAAAAAGACGTGACAGGCATGACAACACAAACTTGTCCGGGAACTGATGGCACTCCCACTATCATTTCTCACTTTTCCGATAGACGGAATTACTTTTCATTTCCAACGCCAAGAATCCACTGAGCAAGATGCGTTAAATATGGTTCTGCTTGGGAACGGTTGCTTAAAATTGGTCCAAGGCTTTGGAGTTCACAATTGAATTCCTTCTCAAATTTCCTGCATACATTTTTCATGTACAATGAGGACAAGGGGAAGAAAGGACACGAAAAAGGCGTGGTGGGAGAGAAATGTTAACCGACTTACAAAATAGATTCTGTAACAGTTGCATTTTCAGTGAACTTCAATGACTTTGATGAATTTCTAATTGATTGTCGTCCTGAGCCTGACTCGACAATTTCAATGGATGAAGAAATCAACCACTGCGTAGCTGCTGCATACTGGAGACAAATAAGCTTCAATCTCTCCATCTTCTGCATTGACCAACCAGAATTATAGAAATCAGAATCAGCTCAAGATAAATAACAGAGATGACATGTCAGATCTTGTACTTTTCAAATAAGGTATCTTCATGTTAGTTCAAGCAGTTGCACTTGACTGGTGCTTTTCCAAAATAAAATATATTGAATATATAGAAAAGCTCAAGAAGCAGATGAAACTTGACCTTCAGAAGCTCGGGCAGAAGCAGCATACATTCTCTTAGACACTTCTGAAGAAATATATCATGATACTGGATAACCTGTGGCAACATCAAATGTGACAGAAAATTAGATGTGGTAAAATGCAAAACTGACTACTCTTAAAATACCAGGAACAGGATACTCCTTGACACTAGGTAAACCCCGCCCTGTAACTTAAATTTTCAATTTGTGAAACCAAGATTGTTGTGATAGCTGAATTTGTTGGGCACTCAGCACAGTGTGTGAATAACCTTACCTCATCTATGCTCTTTGCTGACTGCAGTCTATTATTCATCACATGCCAATTGGGTTCAAGAACCTGGAAAAAAGGGAGGAGAAAACATGAATCTAATATTTCTTTTCTATAAACTCGAGTATTAGGGAAAAACTAAAGGAGCTCGGACATAGTAATCATATAAAGAAGATGAATTTAAATGACTAATACTAAAAGGGACTAAAAAGAAGGTAGAGAATTCAATTCAGTAAACAGAAAATTTCTTCCGCAAAGCGAAAAAAGAAGACTTGTAAGACATATATGCAAAGACACTTCTATGCTTTACCTCGAATGTTAAGTAATGTAGGAGGCTATTCATAAACTTCAACATGCTTCTACAAAGAAGGGAAGAACGGGATATAGCAGTTCCCTTCAAATTAGCAGCACGAACTCCCTGCAATATGAATTCCCATCTTACTAAGAGCATTTTGGAAACAGTACGCAAATAGCTTGTATACCAGCAAAAATGAGAGTTGAGCAACGTACTTGATGCACTTGCCAGGCCCCACAAAGTTGGCGGCTAACGTGTTTACAATGAAAGAGGAAGCGAAAAATTAACTGATACTTAGTCAAGGCTTTTCTTGATATGACCAGGGACAGAGGCCATTGTACCTGAGCACACATGTGTTGGAAACATAAGAAACTTATAGCAGCACATTAGTATGATTAATTACAAGCGCCTAAAACTTTAAGGTACACTGCACTTGTAGTGCCCTATAGATCAAACATTTGTCTGGATAACTCACAAGGACCACATTTTAGGTGGTGAGGGCCAAGCCTTTCAAGCGGGGTTGTGATGTATAATATTAATCTGACTAAAGTTAGTAATCCTTTCAATCCTCATATATAGTATGTGGAAAGGGCATACATACCTGATACTCATCCTAGTTTATTGATATTGAAGGGAGTATATACAAAGACAACAATGGTCAAGGGAGACTATCTTGATTACCTTGTAACTCAAGGAAAATGTCTCCAGCCCAGTAATGCTCGCTGGTTCATCTAGATCATTACTCTCTGAGATAGTCTTGCTAATTTCAAGATCTTTGAGCATTCCTAATCTTTTAAGCAAAGTAGATCTCTCCTGCAGGTTGAAAGTAAAACACCACAAGGAATTCAGATTGAGAATAGTATCCCAAGCAAGATAGGGACTCTTGTTCGTGCATAAAGCCAAGGATATTAGTAGCTTACAACACAACACGTCAAGTCCTCATGACAAGGATCTGCTGCAGCTGCCGTGGATCGCAAGGCAAGGTCCAAGAGAGACTATCAGATGACAAAGCATTTTCATATTCATATTTCATTTTTCCCTTTCCCTCAAAAAATAATAACCTAAAATAATAAAGAAAAACGAAACATATAGGAAAAAAAAAAAAAAAATGCAACTAGGCAGAAGAAAGAAGCAGGGATAACTTAAGACCTGAAGCTTCTCTACTGAGATATCCTCAATCTTTTTTGTCAGCTCCTCTCGAGCTATATCCATGAAGTGAACCAAGAAATCCCCCTGTAATATCAAATTAATTTCATAGCAATGTAACTTAATATGAGATCAATGTTCTATACTTCTATTACAGGACTGTCCATTTCCAACAAAGCTGAAAGCGCTGACAGCAAGTGCCTCATTACTTCTAAGGAGAATCAAACCATAACAGATATGCAAGCTTTTCTCTTAACAATGAAGCAGCAGCTTCTCAGTTGACAGTAACTGCAGATCTAGGCACTTGGTGCAGTTGTCAGAAGTCCAAGATCAATAAAACCATATCTGCTCCCACCCCATTCTCCCCACCCACACACCCCAAAGTTACGAATTTACATAGTAGACCTACCAGAAATACAATATGCAGTTGTGGATCTCAGGGACATGATATTTAGTTAATGTCCTTATCATAGGAAAATACACTGAGCTTTCACACACTACCATAAACCTCATAACTTCTCTTGCCAGCTCGGCGATTGATGAAAATAAAATCATTTCAGACAGTTTAGGTCTTTTGTTACCAAGACTTACACGCTCGTAATACAGGAAGAAAAATGATAAAATAATGCAGGAAGCCGATCTGTTTGTGATAGACAGATCTTGGTTTCTCTTAACAAACTCACCCAGAGAACTTAGTTCACAATAATAAAGCAATAAACAAGTACCTGATCTAGAAGGAGATAATGCTTTATAGATCGCAGCTTGCCCATCAAATCATACTGTACCCAGAAAAATCAAGAAGAAAACAGTTGAGGAACTTGGAACTGAAATAACAAAAAAAAAAAATCGAAACGTTCTCATATACAAAGAAAACAGGAAAAATAATAGGATAACTAAAATGCACCTTCTCTCTGACGAGATTTAACAGCTCACCACTAGCAAAATCATAAGCAGCTTTTATACACTCAAGATAGTGATGGTTTGAACCAAAATTCCTCAATTTAGGATTTTCTGATACTCGGACCTACATTATATTCGTAACAAAAGATAGTATATCAATAGATCAAATAAATTCCACCCCAAGTTAAAAAAAAAAAAAAAAAAAAAAAAAAAAAAAACCTAGTACCACCAATTCAATTATCAGACAACCTGAACATTGTGACCGCATTCCCTCATCACGTTCAGATATTTCCCGGTCGTCAAAATTGTCCCAGCAACATCTGCAAGGAAACTAGGAATGCTATTCTTGAGGCTGTATCTTTTTTTCCAATACTGTGCATCATAATCCTGAGTGAGACTTTCCTGAAACAAAGAGAGAGTGAAGGATGTAATATCTGACAAGTATGTTTCATGGCTCACATATTCTGTAAGATACTTACCTTTTGCAGAGCTCTGTTTTCTGCTATAAAGAACTCACCATATGGATCATTAATCACCCCCTCATACACCCACCTAAAAAAGGTTTTGATTAATGTAAAAGACAATCTGAGCTAAGACAAACAAAAGATATCATGAAATTGAGAATGGAGATGCTGGTGTCTTTTCACACACACACAAGAAGCTCCACTCTGTATCTTATGTTCTAAACACAGCAGTGAATTCATTTCATGGTTGAAAGAAACAACTAGACCCTCATAAGCTACCAAATTTTGCCAGATATCATTCAGCAAGGTCAGATTTACATTGGAGTCCAATTCATTATTCAGCAAAACTACTTAATGATTAGCAGAAAACTTGATCACCACTATTTATTCAATATTAGTGGAATTACTGACAAAAGCTAACATACAAGTACTGCTGTTGGCTCTACCTGAGCAATCCAGAGGTGTGATCAGAATATGCTTGCTTCTACACATAACAGTATTGTGTTGTAAAAGACTACAAGAAAACATACCTTTCTAATATCTCAAGATATGCAGAACTTGCACAATGTGCCATCTTTTCTAGCAGTGATCTAACAACATGATCACCAGCCATGGCTTTAGACTGCAAATTGCAAAGTCATTAGAAACTGTAAAGATCTACATTTAAGTAGGAGCGAAAGATGATTATACAGTGACGAGAAGGCAGCTAATCAACAACACTAGTAGTCTAGTACCAACTCCCTTGGAAATTAGCAGTTTAAAATTAAGCTCCAACCTGGCTTTGGAGGAGGTTAAGAATATCTACGCCTGCATAATCATTAGATGAAGCTTTCCCAATCACAGAAGCCAGCGCTTTTATTGATCCCATCATTGGCTGTGAAAAATGAAAAAAAAAACCATTTAGGACAAGTGGAAAACTATAAATGGTCAAGGAGCAAGATGTTCTTCAAAGCTAAAATTATTAAAAGCTCATACCTGACAGTAAAACCACATTCCTTGAAGTGAAAGTCTTCCAAGACGAAATTGGTGTTCAAGCTGAGCCACCATAGCCTGGTAATCCTGATAAAATCCATTACGATGGAAAGTCAGCCACTTAAAGATGCTCGTGCATTAGACAGATACTAATGCATAGTCATGATAAGCAATGCCATAGTTCTCCAAATATGAATCAAAGTTGCAGAAATGTTTCAATAACAAGAAAAAGTATCTACAACAAAACTCAGAAATTTCATATACATGCAGAATATATATGCATAGGAGAACTTCCAAAACTGACGAAAATAATGCTAAATATGATATCAGCAGAGAAAGAACTAAAATAGGAAGAAACCCTTGTATGAACATTGTCAAGGTTTATCAAATGTTTCTAAATGGAATATGGTCCAATAACAAGGGATAAGGCCCTCAGAAAGGCACAAAAATAAATATCTGACATCTTAATGAAATGTAATATGGAAACCATAAAACCTACCAGAAGAAGTGCTCTTAATGCAGCCGCAAAAGCATGATTCACCAATCCCTTCTTGAACTGTGATCTGGACTCAACAAACTGGTCAATCAACAGATAGCTCTCGCATAATGGGAATACTCTTTTAGCCAACTCCTGCAACATGTTATTACAGTCTTAGCTGATGTAGACCTTAATATTCCAGCAAGAATGTCTAGATTTTGCAGTAATCAGAAACCATACAACAAAAACTCAGTTCTAAGTTTTGACAAGAATTTTTCCTTCAACATGCTCAGATTCACGAGCGAAATTAGTCATCAGTACCATAGCACAAAATTGGTGGCTGAATTCAATGAGAGATGCTCAAATAGCTCATATAATCTATGTTTTAACTTTTCAATCATATGGTATTATAACTAATACTTGTTACATAGTAAGCATCACTACAAATTCAAACCACATTGCTCAGCAGAAGAAGATAAAGATCTGGCAGTGGCCCCAAGCTGTCACCTGAAGAGCTAAATCCATTGAAGCGTCAACCTGGAAAGTAATTTCGTCATCCTTCCCACGGATTCTTCTGATTGAAGTATACCGCCCTTCAATTCCGACCAAAGCAGAGAGGAGATCATCAATAACAATGAGTTCCTACAATAGAGCAAGCAAGCAAGCAATGAAATCTACAGCGACTTAATAGCATTGAGTCGTAACTAATTCGAACATTAAGGACAGTATGTTGCATATCTCATTTATTATCATGATTTGTAGCACTTAATTTAGATGAACATCCTGATCCTCCACCGTTCCTGGAGTTTAGACACTAGAGTTTCTAACAACAGTTTGTTTTACCTTGTAGCCAAGGGATGCCAAGCTCGCTAATGGCAAAAGGTCTCGCTTAGTTCTGTATCGTTCATCCTACCAAATTAAATTTCATCCTTTCCAAATAGGCATGTTTTTAAGAAAATACCTCTGCATAAGAGATAGCATGACTGCAGAAGGTAGTTAAATTAAATGTAACATGCTCTATTTGACTTTAAATGTCTTATTCACTTTTAGCATCCTACTTTATTCACACCCTTCTACACTAATATTTCACCCATGAATTTTTCTTTCATCCTCAACTCACTGCTGTTTCCCAAATGGAACTCCTTACAAAACTTTTATGAAGGGGGAACTATCAAAAGAAGACAATTCTCTCTTTTGTGGTAGAGAGGGGGTTGGTATGGCAGAAACTAGAAGAACGACACTGGCATATTGTGTGATGAAGGGCATAATAATACTCAAGCTCTATTTGAACTCCAAAAGGTTGAGAGTTAAAGCAAAAATCATCAATGATTGCTCTCAATAAAATGATAAATCCATCATAGTAATTCATAAGCAGAAATCACAGCAGAATAGTACCATGGGAGAACATCAAACTGAAGCAGAACTAAGGTCATACAATTTACTTTTAGATGAAACTAATACTCCCAAGTCCCAAGTCACAATTTTTGTTTTTCGAATAAATTATCCCCCTCCCGGGAGACTGTTGCATAGTTCCTTACTTATACACAAATGGGAAGAAATTACCAGCGAGTTCCAAATGCAATACAGATTTTAGTATAATGAAGAAATATAACAGCAAAAAGGAGAAGCCTTTGTATATTACCTGAACAGAAGCATGGTAACAGCCAATGGGTTTTTCCACTCCTGAACTGCTTCGCATTAAGAAAGACAGACAAAGACAAAGTGATCAAAATTTAACTAAAATTCCAGTAATTGCATATAATAAAGATACCCAAAATTCAAAGCTAAATGGGAAAATGAGGGGTAAATAAAAACAACTTTAGCAAGTAAAATATACCCAACTCATAAAAAATAACTAAAACCTAACCCCTAAAAAGAACCAAAGACTAAAAAGGGGTTTAATTTTGGGTTTTGGGTTCTTGCCTGAAGGAGTCCATTGAGAAACCCTTGGCATCAAGATTACGATTCGATGCCTTTGCTTCCTGCTTTTCCAAAGATATACTCAAAAAATCAACAAAAAAAAGCATTATGAAAAAGAAATGGGAAACGAAAAAGATGAAATGGGGAGAAATTGATTGATTGATTACGGTGGAGGAGAGAGAAAAGGGACCTGGTGGAAACGGCCGGTGAGGAAAGGGCGGTCGATATTCCAGCGAGGAGTTGAAGGTCCCATGGCGGACGAAGATGAATTTGAATCCATGGAGTTTTCTCTCTCCTTGTATCAGAAAGAGTTTTCGAGTGGGGCACTGCACTAGAGAGTAAGAAATAATAATGGTGTATTCTTTTTTTTTTTTTTTCGAAATTGTAATCAAACTCATGAACCCGCCATTTTTCTGATTTTTTGTCACTTGGCTTTAAATTTATGGCAGCCCAAAATGAGAAAATAGAAAAAGAAGTACTGGGAATTTTAATTGCTTTTTACACTTGGGTTTAATTTGTAAATAAATATTTTGAAAAAAAAAAAACTCCAATTTTTTTTTTGCTTTTTTTATTTGTTAAAAATGATGGTTTTGTAAAGGTTTTCAAAGATGTGGTTGTTGATATTTGAGCTGATCATCAACATCCTACTCAAATCATCCACGCAAATTAGGGGTTTATGTCTCATGAAAAGCACCTGTATGAATTATTTGTTGGAATATTGAATCCACCATGGCTTAAAAATAAGAAGCAAAAATAAAAATAATAAGACTCCAACCGAAAAGCTAAAACTAAATAATGATCAATTTAAAAAGGAAGAAAAAATGAGTAAATATCCTACTCAAAAATACAACTTTGCTAGCTTGAGCAGCTTACTCATGATCACTCTTTGGAATTATAAACACCCAATATAAAATTGTTCTCTGAAAGATTTTCAAAGAAAATGTCATTTTCCTCCACCAAGTAAGTGCATGAAAATTTGAGGGCAGGCAGTATCATCATCAAAGTACAAGGAAATGAGTTAAACTTCCTAAAACATGGACTCATGAAGAGAGTTGAGAAATAAAATTCATAACCAAGTGATGTTTCAGTGGTTGAGAATAATGTTCTCCCAACTGTGAAGTTGAGATCCAATTCCCATCAAATTTTTTGCCTCCTTACAAACCAAAAAAGTAGAAGAAAAAGAAAAGTTTGTAAACAATTTCACTGTCAAAGCACCACCATCATCAACAGATGGGGAGCAACATTATTTTCAGAAGTGTTAGAAGTTAGATGATCTAATCCGTATCAGAAAATTCAGTGTCAGTTTGTTCCGAACAAAGAGGAAGTATACAGCTTCTACAAAGGCCTACAACATACTTCCTTTCTCTGTAGATGTGTAAGTTGTACAAGGGAGTTTAGTAGCAAAGTCTAATCTCTCGCAGACGCTAGCCAAATGAGTGCTGATTTTGTGGGTTCGTTGGTTTCGGTGCGGAAGTCGAGTAATTGCTCTCCCACCCTCCTTGGTCGCCAACTCTGTCAAAACTTCTTCTGTGATCAACCTCAATAAACTCAGGCTGCTCATTAGGGCTTCAAAATCCAGGCAGATAAAACTGTTGGGTAAATATAACATGTTCTGAGGATCTTCGGTTTGCAAATTCTGGCAACTTGATCAGCCGAAGCTCGTTCAGTAAATCAGGCTGCATGGGTCTTGTAGACAGCGTATGCCAGTAGCAGTGGAATTGAGAAACAATATATAGGAAAATGTAACAACGGATTCATCTCATAGGCTTTAACCAGAGCTCTGCAACTCTGTAGCAAGAGGAAAAGAAGATTATTAAAAAGAATATGAGAGAGAAAGAGAGAGAGAGAACAGCATGTACAAATTGGCAATGGGGAGCCTAGAGTTATCACACATTCGTGCCACCTGGACTTTTGGGACAAGGATAGATATGGAATTAGACTTCTAGATCCGAGTTTCAGACCTATCTATTTTGAGGAATTATGTTTGGCTTTAGTCGAGTTCAAAGTGTGCAACAGTCACTTATTGCATCCGAGTGTCAAGGGTCGGACATATGTAACTTAGGCTTGGTATGAAGAGTAAACTAGCATAGTCACGAAATCAAACCGGTACAGAAGCAGAGACTAGTTACTATTTTGGCAGTGTGTTCAGAAACAGAAACATCATTTAAAAGAGACACTAGAATTCCACCATAAGTTTAAAACATAGTTGTCATGTCCTTTTGCCAAAAGGCTGTAGGGATCAAAGCTAGCTTGTGCAGAGCAAGGATAAAGTAACTGTCACTAGCACAGCTACAAATGCAACACAAAGTAACAAAAATAACCTTGAAAAATAATGGTAGAAAACCAATCAGACTGGCACATAGTTTAGCCAGGACATTACCTTAAAGTGCTTGAACAGGATTGCCAAACAAACCACCATGAGAAGTTTCCTGATCCATCGTGAACCAGTATGCAAATTGCAAGTTTTAGAAATTTGACTAGCTTTCTGTGACTTCTGTCTAGATCTCAGAGCAGCTTGACTGTAATCATCCTCCTTTTTCCCTAAAAGATCTAATAGATGAATCCTGTAAATTTCCTTTTCCACAGCCAAGCCCATAGCTACCAGAAGAGAAGGGAAAACCACAAAAACTAGATGAGGAATAACAACTACCATTATATCTGGAAACCCAATGTAGTCCAATTTTCTGCCAACCTCTGGATGTTTCACCACCCAGCCCTTGTAGGTCATGTATCCCCTTCCATCGTCATCCGTAAATAATTGTCCAGACAGCCAAGGAAATAGAATAAGGTAGAATATATAACCCAGAAATCCAGCCCATACCAAACGCAGCTGGAACAACTCTATTAAGACCCATCCAATAGCATTTATGAGTCCTTTATCAGCAGAGAAATTCTGGAAGGTATACTGTTTCCTGGAGATACTGCGCAAAGCTACTGGGGCAAGCAAGGTGAAGAGAAAACACCCAATAGAAAGCCAGAGTATTGGGAAATACAAGGCAGCCCATTGGCATCCCATGACCTTAAACTCTTTCCATGTCCAGGATAGAGAACCACGAACACCGTTTACTGAGAATGGCCGCAACTCAGTTTTGGTTGATCTGCCCCTGATGTCGATAGCTTCTATCTGCAACCAATATCTTTCAGGAGATGGGTCCTCAAAGGCTTTGAAGTTCCAAGGCGCAGCGTAAAGAGCTCCCCTTGAAGAGCCATCCTCGAGCTTTGTCATCAAATCCTCCAGAACCACAACATGGTTTCCTGCTCTGGAGTCATAAACTCGAGCGACTACTGAGACAATTGAAGATGAAGAGAAGACCAATGCTCTTATTGTCATGTAGTAAGAAGGGTTTTTAGATTGATGTTCATACTCAGGGAGCAAAGAAGATGTCCACATCAAGCGAGAGTCCAGTGGAAAAGTAGGTAAAATGATAGTCTTCTTAGCACCCGACTTTAAATCAATATCAACAAATGATGCTTGACCTCTATCAATAGCCAAAATGCGCATAGCTCTGCTCTTCCTCCAGTCACCCATCTCCCACTCCCAGAATTCCTGGATTGATGGCAATCCATTTGAAAGATTCTTGGTTGTCTGATGCATATTTAGCTGGAAGAGATCATTACCTAGTTGATGATACCGTTTCAAATTCCTCCCAAAACTTGTGTGGAGATGCCCGCACAAGTAAGCTGATACTGAATGCTTAAGGAAGATATCTTTCAGAGTCCTTCCAGATTCAGTTGTTGCTGAGAATGAAAGAGGAAAATGCCCAAATGAGATCTTTGTCACTGGCATGGTTGGCTCAGCATCCCATTGTGAGAGCTCAGTATCGAACTCAGCTAATAGTTTGTCAGTTGGATGTCCAAAAAGATTGGTTGGACCTCTGATGCCAACAGTCATTGTGCTGTCGATTCCAACAAATAGATGCCTTCTCTTCCCTGTCTGCATGATGCAGCATGATGCAGCATGCATTCATTATAATTTAAAATTAGTAGCATGCCAGCTTGTCAAACATATTTCAAAGATGTAGCCTTTTCTTCAAATGTCACTTCATCATGAAACTTGGATAATCCACAAGATAATGATATTTCTGTAATAAACCAAGGTTGATCATTTCTCGCTCTTCTTATTCATTTTGTTATACTAATTTGTCAAAATAAAGTATAGTCAATTAATATTGTATTATGGACAAGGCAATAACATCTGAAGTGAATTTGACATGACCAATATTTCCCACAAACAGGTCTAGTAAGGAGTGTACCTGAAGCGTGATACTGTTTACATTCCCACTTCTTCCGGCTTGAGCATTAAGACTGTATTTTGAAAAGAAATCAAATGAACCACCAATGAACGGAACACCAAAATTATCATGATTGCCTCTAAGATCAAAGAACATGTCTTTATCAAGTCCACTCTTCTTGACTACATCCTCCATCACATTCCGGTATTCTATCCACTCCTGCTCATCTTGCTTCATGGTTAACAAATCTTTGCTCTTCGCATCTAGTTGTAAATGAAAAACAAAGAAGAATAAGTTAGATGCATAGCTTGGTCACTATCCACCTAACCTAATGCAACAGAAATGAATATTCGGCAACAGTAAAATGATATCCTCCATCACGAGTAAATTACACCACAGACACCACAGAGAAGGATGTACACAAATTGTTATCTTCTAGTGGGCTTTGTTGCTGAGACTCTTCACTTAGCCAGTAGGCTGCCATGGATACACCTTCAATTATATCCAGCACTGTTAAGACTTTAAGAGGGATATGGACCTATGAGACACTACTTTGTAGTCATGAAATAGTCAATTCTTGTTGTCAAGTTCTTATAGGTAGAGCTACAAATGGCGGGTTATGCCATGTTTGTATCTGTGTTAGGATAAATGTATCAGCAAAATAATTAAATAAAACCTAAGTACCTAACTCATTCACTAAATCCGTCAAAAAAACTTCCATACTTACCCAAGCTGTATTAAAATGACATACCCACCTAACCTTCTAGCCCATTTATCTAAAGTCTTACTTACGCAAAGGAACTAATTTAGACAGGAAAAAAGATTACAGCTGAGTTTAAATTTTGCAAATCACCCTCATGTTTGTTAAAAGATATTTCATCTGTCATTGACATTCAACAAATGATATAGTTAAAATGAGCACACGTTAAAGAATTTGAGCTATACAATTAAATGGGTTAAAGCATGTCATTTTCTGGGTTTTAAACCTCAGACTAATCTAACCCATTTGATTAAACAACTCAAAACATGTCAACCCATTTCATTATACTAGTCAAAATTCACAACCTAAACCCATTCAATTCGTGCTTCGATGTAACTATAAACTACCAGTTGCCTTGGTCATAATCTCTGGTTCTGAATTGGTTATTCATTATCATAACACGAAGGTTTACAAATTCATTCTATTTATCAAAACCGACTATTCTAAGGATCATACGACCATCTCATCCCTCCAAGTGAGCATACANGGTGAGTATGATCATGATCATCAAATTGACATTGACATCTTAGTGCTCAATTACACTTTTCATTTTTATTTTTTTTCCATTTCACATTCATATTTAAAAGGTCAACTCCATTCTTATTCCTCTAGATGACTAGGAAAACACTTAACAGTTAACAGAAAGAGTAGAACTTGAATTGCTTCATATTGGAAGAAAACCATACTGGAGTTTATCAAAATTCAAAAGCAAACCATCTTAACACCCTCAAATTACAAACCCGCTAATCAATTAAATGCCAAAATCCAACTATCCCAAAATCTCAGATCAAACCCACCTCCAAAATTGATCACTTTCTTCAAAATCAAAGTAAACCCACAAAAACAAAAACTTAGAAACCTGCAAAAACAAGCAAACTATCAACAAAGAGAGATTGAGAGAGACCTGTGAGATCACCAGTGATGAGAACCAGAGAAGGGTTGATGAATTTGAGAGCGGGGCCGATCAAATTGTTGAAATCTCGAGCTCGATCGGGATGATGAACACTGAAGTGGAGATCAGAGAGCTGAACAACCCAAACCACCGAATCTGGGCCACTCTCCAATTCAATCTCTCTCCTGCCATTGCCATTTGAATTAGCGTTGAGTCCTTGAAAAGTAACGGCTATTATTAGCAGATAGAGAAGAATCACAGGGACGGTGGTTGTGGTCGCCATTTTGCCCACCTCCTCCCGGTTACTACCACTCTCGCCTGTGAGTTCGCGTGTAGTCCTTCAACGACCAACGTTAAGCAGTNGGTTACTCGACCCCTGTTCCCAAGGCTTGCCACCAGCCAAGCCGCTCACAAACAATTGGTTTGACTACAACTCGGCTCAGACTCGATTTTTTAACTAAACAAGTATGTACTCGAGCTCGAACTCATGGCTCGAACTTTAAACAAGCCGAATTTGAGCTCAACAGTACTCGTCTCGTAGGCTCGTAAATATGAATGATTTGGGGTGAATACTACTATATGCTAAAACGAACTCAAACTCGAGCTTTGTAATTAGCATTCAAGGGAATTTGAGACCAATTTTAAAGTTCGAGTCAAACTCAAACCCAAACTCGAGCCCGATTATTTTAATCGAGTCGAGCTTACCTGGTTCAGATTGGTTCAACTCGTGGCCAAGCCAAGCTTACCTGGTGTTCGGAAACTGTTCCACACGATAATTCCTAAGTGGTGAAAGCTCCTTTACCCCAACCTTATGGTTCGATGTTCAAAATATATTACCTACATATGTGTGAGGTATTGTTTCACCTGCAGGCTGAGTTTCCTCTTAGTTCACAGGAGCGGATTTGTTTGTCAGTTGCCTCATTGAACTTAGAACACTGTTCAATGAACTTGGGAAAGGTAACATCGTAGCATACGGGACACCTTTTACTCATCCTAAAAAAGACTTGAAAACTCGTTGTATTTAGTCAACAAGTGTATATGGTGTCTTCTGAAAGCTCTTTGTATTTAGTTTGCATTCTAACAAATTTAGGAGTACACCATGAAATTTCCCAGTTTTATTTCATTTGCTTGAATTTAAAATATTACCTATATATTTTTATAAAAGAAATTTCAAAATTCTAAAAAAGAGTTGAAGGAGAATGCTTGAAAGTAATTAAACAAACTCATCTCTTATATTCCATTACACTTGAACTAGTTAACACATAATACAGTAAGAAATAACCACCACTTTTAGCAAACATCTGGTATAGCTAAACAGTCGGAACCTCATAATTTCATAGGTAATCGTTCTGATACATAAATGACATCCAAAAAAAAATAGATAAATTAAATTCACACTAGCATACCAAACTGCAACTGTTAAGCTTCATTAAAGAATCATAGGCAGCAAGAACCCTGCAACTGGATATAGACATTGCAACGAAGCCCTTGACCTTCAGCAGAAGTACTATGCTAGATCATTCTTGAGCAGATAATCAACTCTCAATAAATGGCCATTTCCATCCCCGGTTACTTGCATCACGGGAAAAACAAAAATATAAAAAAAAAATTAAAAAAAAAAAAAAACGAATCTTTCCATCTCAAACAGTAACCACTTAGTCTGGTTCTCTGCGTGTTAGTAAAGAGGCAAAACAAATATAACCATTGATTGCTAGGCTCAACTATTGTTCTTCTGCCCTTAGCACAAGGAAACAGCTTCTTTTGAATCTTGTATACTCAGAACATCAGCATAAATCCTTTTTGCAGCTCCCAGATTTTCCTCTCATTCTTAAAAAGCTTTCAGCATGTGCACACAATGAATCGGTTGCTTATTCCCTAACAAGTCTCGAATTTTGTCCTGGTTATCTTAAATCAAACCGGAGACATACAGTACATAGATCCATGCCGATATTCAATTTCAGATGAAAAACCTGCCATAAAAGTTAACAATA
Source organism: Mesembryanthemum crystallinum (assembly GCA_030267885.1). Classification (NCBI taxonomy): domain Eukaryota; kingdom Viridiplantae; phylum Streptophyta; class Magnoliopsida; order Caryophyllales; family Aizoaceae; genus Mesembryanthemum; species Mesembryanthemum crystallinum. The sequence continues at coordinate 1,224 of BSSO01002442.1, read as the reverse complement.
TTCAGAAAGAGAGCCTATACATTTTGTGTCTGCCTTTACAACAACATATTGAAATTAATGAAACCCATTCCACTAACTTCAACTAAGGAAATAATCAACATCTTCATAAAGTAGCTAATATCACTCTCATGCTGCATATTAGTCAAACCCCCACCAACACGGTTCACAGAAGATAAGAATTCAGGTCATGGAATGAGAAAAAGAGTTGAACAACTCAAGACTTTCAAACAAAAGACATATGAGCTGCTCACTCTTAAGAGAAATGGAATAAGCTGTCCAGCCAAATCACTAGAGTTGGGGGAAGTTTCTAGGTGCTAGTCTAATTTGACTGTAATCTTTCTATTGTTGTCACGTCAGTCAGTGCTTCACAAAATTATGTATCAATTCCTTGACCGACATCTCTACTCGATCATCTAGAAGCAAGTCAAAAAATAGAGATGCAGTTTGTGCATCTGCTTTGAAACCTCTGCCAGTCATATTTATAACATCAATAAGTTGCAGTGCTCGTGTGACTTCATTGTTGCAAATAAACCCTCTAACCATTGTATTGTACGCACGATCATCTGGCACACATCCATGCTCCTCCATCTTCTCCAATATACCCTTGGCTCGATCTAGGAGCCCCTTCTTACATAGTCCTTTTATCATTACAGTGTAAGTTATATTATCTGGTCGCAATCCCTTAGCCATGAGCTTAGAGAAGACATTAGATGCCTCTTTCCATTTTTCTGCTTTACACATACCATCAATTAACACATTGTAGCTCGTAAGAGTGGGCACCACTCCATTACTTTCCATCTCCCTAAACATTGCTAGACCATCATCAAGCTGTGCATTTTTACATAGGCCATCGATCAATGAACTATAGGTCACAACATTTGGAGTTAGGCCCTGAGCCTGCATCTCTTGGAAAAGTTTATGTGCCCGTTGGAGTCTGTTATCCTTGCACAATCCATCAATAAGAATATTATATGTGTATACATCAGGGCTCAGTCCTTTAGATGGCATTTCCTTGAATAGCTTGAAAGCTTCGTCGAGGTTTATACTCTTGCAATACCCATTGATCAAGGTGCCGAAGGTCACAACATTAGGTTGACAACCATTTCTCACAATCAAATCCATTAACTCGGATGCTTCATCCAATTCTCCTCGCAAACAATATCCATCCAATAGGGAAGTATAAGCAACAATGTCAGGCCTCTGACCCCTCTCAATCATCAAATG
>BSSO01002441.1:0-19350 GCA_030267885.1 Mesembryanthemum crystallinum | reverse complement strand
TGAGTAAATAAATATGACAGAGTTGAAAAATTAGTGACCCTTAGTACCTTTTATTAAAATTGATATTTAAATATATTATTGATAAGTGAGAAAGGTGATTTTTTTTTCATTTTCTTATAATTATAGGTATTTAACATGCTGACTAAGCTTGTGTAGTGACATGTCATCGTCCTAATGAGTGGTTGATGTGGCAAGTGTTGGTTGAATCTATGATTTTTAAACTAATATATAGATATTGATTTTGAGGTATTTTCCATGAAGTAAAATTTATTTGATAACACCATAGTATAAACAATGTTCAAGAGTTAACCAATAGAACAATGACCTAAGGTTTAGGTTAAATTTGTAATAGTTTCTTTCTACTATGTTTTTTTGGATTGTTGAATAACACACACACATATAATGGATTTAGATCTTACGTTACTTAAATTATCTAAACTTATTTTATATATCTTATGAAATTATACCATAATTTAAACTTAAAATGCATCCTCAACTAATATAACACAAGTCAACACTAGTAGTCTACCCCAACTAGGTAACATGTGTATACAACTTCCTCTTTTATACATAAATATTGAATGTGAAATAATTATCTACATTTACAATTTCAAAAATAATATACTGCATTATTTTTTCCATCATTTATATCAAATCAAGGAATTTGTGTACATCCTAAAAAAATCAACAATTTATGTTAACAAATAGTAATTTCCCAAATTAGTAAGTTCAAATAGACAAATCATTACTGAACTATAATTGGGATAATGTTGGGAAGTGGATCCTATGTCATTTGAATGGTACTACTAATGATGGGTTGGGTTTCGATAAAAGTGTGGCAACATCATACAATGTTGTATGGTTTGTTGATTCTAAATATGGTGGGGACCTAGATGAAAGAAAATGAACGTAATATCACATCTTCAACCTGTGTTCTAGTGTCATCAACTAGAAGGAAAAACTTCAACCAGTTTAGGCTTTGTCTACCACTTGAGCAGAGTATATGGGAATTATTGAGGATTTTAAAGAAGCTTAATGGTTACCGAAGTCTTATTTCAGAATTAGGTATAACTCAAGGAGTTACAGTCGTTTATAGAGACAGTTAAAGTGTTATTCATCTTAACAAGAATGACGTTATTCATACCAAGATGAAGCTCGTAAAGATTAAATATCATTATATAAAAAATAATTTTATTTGCAGGTGAAATTTATGCGTATACGGTTCATACTTTGAAGAATTGTGCAGACTTATTTACCAAGCCACTTCCTACACCTAAATTTGAGCATTGTCTGAATTTGGATGGTGTTCATGATGTCTAAATACACTTTGGGGTATTCTGATTATGATGGCAAGTAATTTTAAAATCTGGTTTAGTAGGTGTTATGCTCCAAATCCTTAAATTTGGGCTACACGCTTTATTGTGCGCCTTGATCATCACTTAGAAAACTCAAGTATTGTAATTCGCTTGTTTCGATCATCTTGCAGGACGATCATTGTGCACAGTCGATCCACAGTGTTTATCAGGAGCACCAACTATACTGAGGGCATCCAGTGTGGTGAATCCATAGGTGGAATCCCACCTGGTCAAGGGTGTGTCAAGAATCATTTGCATAGATGTGAGATTGGAGATCTATATCGAACAATCCTGCCATGAGAATTCTATAAGAACTGAACGTCATAAAGAATTCCTCATAAGCTGTCTCAAACCATTTCTTAAATCTGAGTGATCATGAATACGGCGTGAGGAATAGTGGTCTGTAATGCTCCATAACGCTCGCCGTAAATGGGAGTCATAACAGGAACCTTCGAATCATCATCAGATATGTTGATATTCATGGATGCACAAGATGGTGATTGTCCTCCCTACTTAAGGAAATATTGTCTATGGGCCTCTTGAAGAATTGGAACAAATGCATTGTTGTGCTCAAATGGATTATGTTTTCAATCATTTGTTATAACATTTCAATCAGGAGTTCAAGAAATATATATGAACGGAATAGGGATGACTGGATTCTTACCTTATGTTCATATGAAGACATTAAGTGACAAGGGAATGGAATTGCTAACTTGTCTTAAGGAAAGGACAAGTGGGAGATTGAAGGATTATGTCCTATCAGTCAAGTAGGAATTAATTGGGATAATATATATTTGATTATATTATTGAGATAGTAAATTCATACGATTTAGTAATCAATATGTTTAATTAGAGACCACTATTGATTGTTGGTCTAATTAGTTCATTAGGCCATAGCTAACTTCGTTATGAACCTAATGGGTCACACATAAATTAAGGATTGATCGTGTAGAATGAGTTTGGGCCTAGGGCCCGGAAGGCTTGGGTTAAGACCACGGGTTTTGGCAGATGGTTGTGGCAACAAGGGACATGTGGTGCCTTGAGGCGCAAGCCCCACTTCTCATTGTGGGATTAGGAAACTTAGTGTTTCCATAAGACTATTAGGTTTGTCTATATAAACAACTTAGAGGTGGCCTGGTTATTAGACATACACTTCAATTAGATTGAAACCCTAAGAGATAATTCCCTAGCCTTCATTTCCCAAAGTTCTTTATAGCCAAAAGTGAGATTAGAGTTTTCTTTCCGGTCTAGCAATCGGATTTTGGTTCTCTTTAGACCTATTATGGATTATGATGCCCGATCGGGTCAATTTTTCGCCCGATTGGGTTGTTTACCAGCATTCTTCGCAGTGATCCTTTGCTTATTTATCTCATTTTTGGCAAGTATCCTAATATGGGTATAATTTCTTTTTTGACTTATAAATATAAGGATATCTTCAGAACTATTCAGAATCGTAGTATTCACTTCTTTGTTGAGAGTGTTTTGTAGGGAGATTAAATTCTTGTAATTACTCTTTGCACATATTATGCCCATGAAGACCTTGTGTACTACTATTTTCATTGTTAAAGTGAAATCTCGCCATTCTGGTTTTTTGCTCACCTTGAGAGTTTTCATGCAAATCTTGTTTGTTACTTTTAATTGGTTTATTTCACTATTCTTCGATTGTGTTGATCATAGATTGCTTTTCCAATATCGCTTAAACCTTTGAATTCATGTAACTCAAAAGATTATCTAAGTACTTCCTCTAGGCAAGTTTTTCATATACAATATATTGTGTGCCTGTATAAACTCTTAGTTAATAGTATGTAGGCTAAGAAAGGGGTAAGCGCTCAACATTTTCACTTTGGGAGCTTGTAGTGTCATATGCTACATCTCACCAATCAGGATAAAAAACATTAGGTTCATGCTTCAAAATAGTAAATTTTTTCTTTAATTATCTATAAAAATATTAAAATTATCCATTACTACAATTTGTACTTATAAGGATTTTTTGTTCAACACTACCTTTTATATTTGCTCTTTGGCAATTAGATTCCTTTTATAATTTTTTTTTGAGAACTACCTTTTAATACATTTTTTTTTGCCATAGAGATACATTTGGCCGAATTCTGGTGGATTTTAATTTTTTATTACCGAAATGCCCTCACATGATAGGAACGTGATAGGTCGGATTCCGGTGGGTTGTCCCGTTTCTTCTCTTTCTCTCATTGAAAACAAAGGGAAATATTAATTTTGCTCAAGCTCTTGATGAAGGAAAAGATTTCGATCAAGAAAGAGCCTATCACGTGAGGGTATTTCGGTCATGAAAAATTAAAATTCACCGGAATCCGGCCAAAGATCTATACGGCAAAAAAAAAAAAGGTTTTAAAAGGTAATTCTCAACAAAAAAAATTAGAAAATGTATCTAGTTGCCAAAGAACTCATATAAAAGGTAGTGTTGAACAAAAAATCCTACTTATAAATGCACCTTTGAGCACCCCAAGAAGACAGTCTTTGAGCACCCCAAGAAGACATTTAATCACTTATATCTATATATAAGTGAATCATGTTGATTCTAAGCTTGACAAGTAAGCATCCACGTCATCCTCCATGTCACATGGGATGCCATGCAAGGGGCCAACTAGGACGCCATGTAAGCTAACACCATCCACTCAAACAATCATTTATTATATCGATTAAGTATGGTATTTAGAGTAATTAATTTGTGTAATAAGATATTGCTTCAAATTTCAACATAAAATAACATTGTTTACACAATTCTGGAAACTATGATTCGTACATCATTGGATTAGATTTGAAAAATACTTCAAAATGAGATATATTTTCCCTATATTTGGACCAATTAATTTGGGTGTAAACCAAGTTGGACATAACACATGAGATAACCATATACGTAAGATTTGGTATGAGGATGTTATGTGCAAGTCCAATCAACTTCCACATCACTAATTAGTCACCGGAATGAAAATGGCATTACTAATTTTACGCTTAAGTTGCATTTATGTAGTCTCACTGTCAGACAATCTATGAATTATATGATTCTTTAAATCTATCAAAGATTCATAAGATTCCCTAACTTTTTTATTTTTTTCACTTTTGAGACTTTATTAGCTTATTTCATCATTTTCTTTCAATTTAACTTTTCCTTCTTTGAATAACCTAATAAAAGTTCCACTTAGATCAACAATTTCAATAAATATACAAATACATAAATCAAAATGAATATATGAACACATTTTTTTGGATAGAAAACATATGAATATATAAAATTGCACTTTTTTACAATAAATTGTTAAGAATCAATCAATTGAATATAACTTGAGAAACTAGGGAAAAAATGTTTATTAACCATTGACCTTTTATTTACTAATATATATAAGTGAATCATGTTGATTATGAGTTTGACACAAGGGCAGCCATGTCATCATCCACGTCATCTCTACTCTCGCCACATCATCATCATCTATTGCCATGTATTCTTGCATTAAATAACACTAATAGTGTAGAGTATGAAAGTATGAATAACCAACATTAAGTGGGAAGACAAATAGTCGTCTTTTTCTAAATAACTCATGAAATTCAATCACTTTATTACTCCACAAAGTTTATTCTAACAAATGCCAACGAAACAAAACAAAATCCTCCATACTTGCGATAATATAAAATCCCCCATATATGCCTCTAGCATTGCATATTTTTACCGGAATTCCTTGGAGATGGAAAAAGAAAAATGCAGATAATACAATTCTAATGAATGCCTATGGGATATTAATTTATTAAATGAGTTAAATTATTACAAAAATTTTACGCAAATTTCCTGTGATACCCCTGAACTACTTGGCCTAATGCCAGTGGTGTCCACGCTTTTCCAATAATGTAGTGGTACCCCTGAACTTTAACTTTAACGTTTTTCATACCCTAGTTATTGACGGAGCTCCTTTCCGTTAGATTTTTTTTTACTATTTGACTTAGTTAATTTATGGGGCACAGTAAAATGACTGATATACCCTTACTTGCCTTAATTACACAAGGGCTGAGTATTTGACAGGCCTTTCCCTTATAAATCGACCCACCCACCGTTGTCATACATCCAAAAAATATCTACACATTTATAAGAGGAATGTTTGTCAAATACCTTATAGTTGTGTAATTAAGGCAAGTAAGGATATATCAGTCATTTTACAGTGCTCCATACATTAACTAAGTCAAATAGTTAAAAAAAAATTAACGAAAAGGAGCTCTATCAACCATTAGGGTACGAAAACGTTAACGTCTAAGTTCAGGGGTACGAAAAATGTTAAAGTCAAAGTTTAGGGGTACCACTGGCATTACTAGAAAAGCGAGCGTAGACACCACTGACATTAGGCCAAAGTTCAGGGGGTACCACAAGAAATTTTCGAAAATTTTATGATAGCAATATTAATCATCCTAATTAATTATATAATATTTTTATATGTAAATAATATTTTGCAATAGCATCTCTTTATTTTATCGTGTTTATGGGTTATTGGGTAACATATTTGGATGTCCTTAGTTTAACTTGAAAGTTCGTGCACCGTACATGCTTCTTCGCATATTAAAAAAATGCATTCGTATATGATTTTAATGGATTAGCATAATGTGAACTGATCAAAAAAGTCTTCGGATATGAACAACAATGATAATATAATGTATGTGCACCATTTCAATATCTATATAATAAGTTTAAAAGGCATGAATTCAACCACATTGCGACATATCATATATCAAGTTGGATAATGACGTGTCATAAAACTTGTTTAGTCAGCAAATTAAACACTAATAATTAAAATAAAAGACTAAAAAGAATGCATTTCATCATTCACATTTCTCACTAATTATTCTTTTTATTTATTACATTACAAGGTATTTAAAGGGTAATTAATTATCCAACTATCTCACATTCATTTTTTCAGTTATATTCCAATGGAATCCAAAGAGTAAAATTGAATTCAATATATCACATTTAAAACGGTGTTAAAACACACCATGATCTGTACAAATCAATTTTTTTTTAACGACCAATTATCAACTGACAAATTAGAAAGTTTGAAGTAAGAAGTTAGAGCATCATATTGCAATCAAGACCGAACATAATTCTTTTTTATTTTTTATTTTTATGAACTATGCTGATAGTTAGACCGATAAACCAAATGAAAGGAAAAAATAAAGTAAAAAAATATTATCATGTAGAATGGGATTACCAAGTTTAAACACTGCTAAACCAATTATAGATTTAACCCGTGCATCGCACGGAATTACAAACTAGGACTTGCTTTAATATAAAAATGTACCTAGCCCTTGCAACGCAAGGGCATACAACCTAGTGTTATGAGAGTAAGTGAAGAGTGTGTGGTGCCTCTCCAAACCTATGAATTGAGTTGATTATAGACTCAGTGCAATTAATTCCGTGTTATTGTGATTTACGATTTGGATGGTTTTATGCTGGAGTCGAAAATTCACAACTCGAATTAAGAGCATCATACATATCAGATAAAGAAGTGGTATCGATCGACCCCACTCCCTAGATAAAGGAATGGATATGATCTTGCCCTCAAACAAAGTCCTATCTGGCATAAATGGGTAGAACATAACCATGTTCGTCAAGATTTTGGGAAAAGTCGGGGAAACAACAACACTACAAACTTTGAGAGGAGGTTGCACGACGTGAGACCCCTCGGATGGTCGTGCTTCAAAAAGTTCCAAACATGCCATCGATGCCAACACAACATATGGACCGACTGACACAGTTTATGTCCATCTTTAGTCCCATGGCCGTCCGCCATCGCTGAAAATTCCACATAATGAAATACTTTTGGTAAAGTTAAAAATAACGACTTTTTTTTTTTTTTTTTATATCCTAATTTGGAACGTGAAAATTTTCAAAAATCCGGTAAGAGAGCAGTTATTAAATGAAGAAATCCCAAATCCGAAAGGCAGAAAAAATTGACCCCTTATCTCTAAGTAAACAGCAGGTAAACTACTACTTGGGGAGTTAGGGAGCTGTCACTCTCTTCCTCTCTCTTCCAATCACCTTCTTAAATCCATCGTCAGCAAAGCTGCCGTAAAAATGGCGGATCCCCACGTTGCTTCGCTATCACATTCTTCACCCCCAGCTCAAGTCCCCTACCACTCTCAACACCCAACAAAAAAAAAAAAAAAAACATAAAGACAACTCTCCAAAAGCTCACTCTGTCACACTCTCTCTCTTCACTTCATGATCTAGCAGCTGATCTAACCCCATCATTTTCCTCCATTCCAATCCAAATTCCAACGCCATGCTTTCTCTCTCCTCTCTCTTCGTCGTTTTCTTCCTTTCTATGTCGATTCCGGCATCTGGGTTCGGATCCATGGGCCCCATCTCGGCCGCCTTTGGCGGCGCCAAAGGCTTCTTTTGCGCCATTGACGCCAGTGGAAAGCAGGCCGTTATCTGCTGGGGGATGGCAGGTTCGTCGGGTGATAAACCAATGGAGAACTTTAGTAGTGTGCCTTCGATGGCCGCTCTATCTGGTGGAGAAGGATTTATGTGTGGCATTGTAGCAAACACCTCGCAGGCATACTGTTGGGACTCACTTGGTTCAGGTAATGATCTTGTGCCATCTGCTTATAAGTACAATTCTTACTCCCACATTGCTGCTGGTAAGAATCATGTTTGTGCAATTAGAGGGAATTACTACTCGGAAAATGATCCGGGTACCGTTGATTGCTGGGATATTGTTCGAAAATCGAATAGTAGTAGCTTGAGTTCACAGCAGAGTACTCTGTTTTATGATCAGGATGTTAGTGGGATAGTGTTTAAAAAGGTTATTTCTGGAGAGGGGTTTAGTTGTGGTGAAATTAGAGATGGTGGGCTTGTTTGTTGGGGACCCAATTCATCAGCTTTGGGGATTTCTAAGATTTCAGAAAACTTTGAGTCATTGACTTCCAGTAGCAATGGTCTTTGTGGGATACCTGAAGTTTCAAGGGAGGTCAAGTGTTGGGGTAAAAATGATTCAGTCCCTGGTCCTGTGCCTGGGGCTCGATTCGTATCGTTAACAGGTGGTGACCGCCACTTTTGTGGGATTCTAGAGGACACTCATGGGGTAGAATGTTGGGGGGATTTCAATTCGTCATCGATACCAAAGGGTCCTGGGTTCTTTGCAATTGCTGCATCCAATGTCGCAACTTGTGGTATAAGAGAGGATGATTTGGTACTTGATTGTTGGTTTGTTCATGAGGCCATTGCACGTCCTGATTTTGATCCTCCCTTGCAGCTTTGTAGCCCGGGCATGTGCAGCCCTAGGGCTTGCCGTGTAGGGGAGTTTTCCTTCAATGCAAGTACTCTGAGTGAGCCAGATTTGTCTAGTTTGTGTGTACGAAAAGATTTACATATTTGTTCCCCTTGTGGGTCAAATTGCTCAGAAGGGTATTTTCTTTCTAGTCCGTGCATGGAGAATTCGGACAGAATATGTACTCGTTGCTCCCTCTGCCAAAATAGCTCATGTTGGAGTGTTTGTGGGCTTGAACAGGTAGAAATGAAGCGAAGTCATGACCGTCAAATGCAGAAGATTGTGCTCATACTAGGGCCTTCAATTGCAGGCTTCCTATTGATACTGATTGGTTGGTGTCTCTTTCCCTATTTGTTCTTCTTCAAAGGCAAAGAAGGACCCAAGAAACAGTTCAGATCATGTATTGGCAAAAAGGATGAGGAATCCGATACTAATGCTGATCCCAATCCCCCGATGCCTGTTGCACAATGTCCAGGGGAAGCACAGATCTTCCGTCTCTCAGAACTAAAAGATGCCACTAATGGTTTCAAAGAGTTCAATGAGCTTGGCCGAGGAAGCTATGGTTTTGTGTACAAAGCCGTACTAACCGACGGGCGCCAAGTAGCAGTCAAAAGAGCAAATGCGGCTACTATAATTCATACCAACATTCGGGAATTCGAAATGGAGTTAGAGATCCTTTGCAAAATGAGGCACTCTAATATTGTAAACTTACTAGGCTATTGTACGGAAATGGGGGAAAGGATACTTGTGTATGAGTATATGGCTCATGGAACATTGCATGATCATCTTCATGGGGGTCTCTCCCCTCTCAATTGGACCGTCAGGTTGAAGATTGCGATGCACACTGCTAAGGGGCTTGAGTACCTACACATGGAGGCTGACCCTCCAGTTGTTCATCGGGATGTCAAAACATCAAACATTCTTCTGGATTCTGACTGGGGAGCCCGAATTTCAGATTTTGCATTTTCTACTATGAATGAGAAGGATCTTAATGAAGATATGAAAAACGATGTTCACAATTTTGGTATCGTATTGCTAGAGATTCTTAGTGGAAGGAAAGCTTATGATGTAGATTACTCACCTCCAAATATCGTGGAGTGGGCAGTGCCCCTGATACGAAGAGGTAAGGCAGCTGCCACCATCGACAGGTACGTGGCTCTTCCAAGAAATGTTGAACCATTGCTTAAGCTAGCTGATATTGCCGAGACTGCTGTACGAGAAAATTCAAGGGATCGGCCTACAATGTCAGAACTAGCTCATTCACTGGAGCAGATTGTGAAAGAAGGATTGATATTGTAGTAGGTGGTAGAATCTGATATAGCGGAAAAAAAGATTGATATAATGAACTGAAAAAATTCTGGTGAGTATAGCGTGACTGCAATTGTACATTTGTGGTGAGCCTCTTGTACATCGGGCTGGTTTTTACTTTNTTTTTTTTTTTCCACTTGTTTTATGTCTTTGTTTTACTTCACAAAGTGAAGTAAATGAGAAGTGCTGTATTGATATTGTTATTTTCACACAAAATCACAGAATAAAAGAGACCTCTTGTGGCGAGGTTATTTCCGTTTTGATTCAGACATTTGTTTTGCTGTCGTTTCAGTTGATAATTTCGCTGTCATTATATCATACGGGTTTGGTAGTGATGTCAATACAAAATCACGAAGCTTTTTAACTGATATGAGCATTTCATCTTAGTTTAGACTGTCTTGCAGTTTCTAAGTCAAGTCCGGAACATGTTTATTCAACCAGCTATGATCTCTATGTTCCTGTTGCAGCACATGATAAGAAAATCATTATACTGACCATGCAAATAACTGAGATACATCTGGAAAAGCTACGGGGAATTTTTGCCTAGTTGAAACAATTTTGGTTGCTAGTTTTCTTTTCTTTTTTCGTACGATGCATCTATCCAAAGATATACGAGGACCACACTTGGTAGCCCTTCTAAACCCCACTATAGCACTTCCTCTACTATAGTGGTCTCGTTTAGTTGGCGCTGATGTCGATCACACTGGTGACCACTTCAGCACAATAACACTGTGGATTGAAAGTTTATTGAATGGTCTAAGCTTTAACATATCTTTAGTGGTCTGAAGTCCTGATCAATATGACTATGGCACATAAGACACTCGGTCCAGAACAAGGTTGATTTGTTACGGCTTTATGATTTGAGTTTTAAAAAATGTTTTTCTATTCACTGATATAGTTGCCAGAATTTCTAATCTGGAACTTTATTATTATCTGGGGCAATGAGTTTTATCGAGCTGGAAATTTTATCTGAGTGTGTATGCCCAACTGTGATTGTAGATATAATGTAATGATAGAATTTTCATTTTCAGAAAACGGATGTGATCGTAAAGATCTTAATCTAATTGTTATAATAGTTGAGGTTCAGAATTCTAAACAATCTCAAATTGGAATTTGTAATAATGCTAACAATGTTTGGTGTTTTTTGTCGAGTGTGTAGTGCACTAAGATTGAAGAGTCATTGCTCTCTTAAATGACCGAATGAGTATTTTTAGTGATCACAAATTCACAAGTGGACAATTTGGTATATAAAAAATTTCCGGTGACATATAGGCATTTAAAATGAACATCGGCAACCAATATGGTATTTTTAAATGCAATTTATGTCATATTCCCCCAAAAATACGCCGTAATATAGAATTTCAGTATTTGTTTCATTTAAAACGTATTTATATGCCATATAATTGTATTTTATCTTGTATTTTGTGAGGTATTTCCCCATTTAAGAGCTCTTTAATATCTCTTAAATGGGAAAATACACAACAGGAAAATAGCTTTTGAATGGGGAAATATCCTACAAAATACGAGATAAAATACAATTATATGGCATATAAATATGTTTTACCTGAAATAAATACCGAGATTCTATATTCCGGCGTATTTTTGGGGGAATATGACACGTATTGCATTTTAAAATACCATATTGGTTGCCAGTGTTCATTTTAAATACCTATATGTCGTATGAGATTTTTTATATTCCAAATTGTCCACTTGTGGTCATTGAAAAAATACCAATTTGGTCATTTGGGGTTTGTGGAAAGTAAGAAAAGCTACACTACGGAGGTCAAGATACACAGCAAACTTACTTACCCCTAGCACATGAAGAGGCTCTTTTTTGCCAGAGAAAATAACCAAAAATAAAAAAACAAAAAAAAAAAGGGAAATTCTATAAGGTGCCATTGTGGTCTAGTAAATTTTACATGGTGTAAATTATTTTTTTCGATTCTACGTGGTGCCACTGTACTCTTGACAATGTCTGTCATGTGATCCAAAAATATGAGAACGTTAAGTTTTCAGTCATTTATGTGAAATGACTATAATGCCATTAATGAAACGCGTGTGTACAACATGAAACGCAATTCATTCACACCCCCCTAATTGTCAAACTTGATTGACATTAGGTTTTCAGTCATTTATGTTGGTGAGGGTTGTGAGTTTTATAAGGAGGGGGGAGATATTACCTAAGTTAAATGGGTAAAAAGGAGTAGGTAATGAATTTGACGGAACACATAACGGATGGTCACGTGAGAGACATTGTCAAGAGTACAATGGCACCAAATAGAATCGAAAATGAAAAATTACACCATGTAGAATTTCCCATACCATGGTGGCACCACGTAAAATTTCCCTGAAAAAGAATTATCATATCTTTAGCATGGTCTTAACAAGAGGTGCGCACAGGGAGGCGGAGGGAGAGAAATTCGAACCAACAGAATGTCAACTTCCATCCAAATAAATGCAGTGTCTTTCTTGTGGGAGCTTAGAATTTCGGCTCCAAAGTCCAAACATATTACACTACGGCTATGTTTGGCAAAATTAGCTGTTAGCTGTAGCTGTTTTATGATAAATGAGGAAAAAATAGTATAAATTAGGTAAGAGATGTTGCAAAATGGCAACAAAATAGCTGTTTTGCAAGCTTTAATTGAAAGCTTGCATTGGTAGCTTCTCAAAAAAAGAGGTAACTGTAGCTGTTTTGAAAAAAAAAATCTGGCAAAGTGTTTGGTTGATGAGAGTAACACAGAGAGCTGAAAGTTGAAAGTTTAAAGTTTAAAGCTAAAAGTTAGCTGTTTTGCCAAACATAGCCTACACTTTGGTTGAGTTCTGGCTTTTGACCATAAAAGCATGATTACTATGATTGACATTCATCAAACTGTACTATACCCAGAAAAAAAAAGGCTAAAAACTCAAATTCTATCTTACTCCCCCTACTTATTTAGGCTATGTTTGGCAAAATTAGCTGTAGCTGTGAGCTGTAGCTGTAGCTTTTACTAAAATCTTGTTTGGTAGCAGAGAGAAAAAAGAACAAGCTGCAGCTTCAAGCTGTAGCTTTTACTCAAAATCTAGCTGTCAAGTGAAAGCTATTATGAATAGCTTTCAAAAATCAGCTGTAGCTGTACCTTTGCTAAAATCTTTGTTTGGTAGCTGAGACAAAAAACAAGAAGCTGCAAGATTCAAACTGTATCTTTTGTCCAAAAGTTGTCAAAAGCTAGCTTTTGGTGCCAAACATAGCCTTACTTTAGCGGAATAGATCTCTGAGACATGATTCAATTTTCAATTTTCAGTTTCAGAATGTTGTGTGTTTGTGTTTCACAAGTGATGTGCACTTGTGAACTATTCCTTGTAACAACACCCTATGTTTCGTGGTGGATAGCCGGCAATAATCACAGAGCTTGAACACCCACAAGCGAAGGTGGACCTACACACGTTAGAACCTAATCGCCGGGGGAAGGAGATTAAAACCCCCTCTTAAGATCAAGTTAGAGAGTGAAGTATGAAGTTCCTCAAAGACAAGAAGATCTAGCCTTCAAACAATAGTATTTTATATTAGGAGAGAAAAAGCGAGAGAGAGATTTCTTATCTTATTTCCATGATGTTTCTCCTTTTGTACCTATTGTCTTATTGGGCCTACGGATTATGGCCGACAGATCTGCTTGTCTTGTATCTATCCATATTTTGGGCTGATATTTATCGGTTGGGCTTATTTATTTATATCCATAATACATATACCCACTCATTAGTCCCCAAGTTTATGCCTAAATTTTGTTGGATATGAAATTTAATGGGCTTGATCATGTAAATAAAACTAGTCCGCACCATTTTCCCCCCAGTTCCTTTTCAGCAAATTGCTAGCCCATGTTTGTAGTATTTTGAATATTCTATTGAAATTGTGGGCCCCATTTGAATTTTTGAGATGCTATTGAATTGTCTTGTCTTTTCTTTTCCCTGTGATTTCACTAAGTTGACATAAGCTTTATTGGCTTTATTTTCAGCATTAAAATTTGCCTTTTCTCTTTCCTCTTTTTGGCTCGTTGTGGTTCTTACCTACCCCATCGTCTTCCTCCCGCCTCTGTTCTCACCGGGAGTCTTCGCTAGTTTCCAGCGTTTACGTCAGCCTCCATTGTTGTTTCAGGTTGGTGTTTTCTTTCTTCACCTCTTCCTTCTTGCTCTTTCTTGAATTTCGTATTCTGTTCGTTCATTGTGTTGCTGGTGATTGATTGCTGCTTGATCTTCTTTTCGTGTTGGGATCGATTTTGCTCGAGTTTCGTTTGTGGGTGCTTTTCCCTGCCATTAATTTGTGCTTGAAGTGTAATTGATTTGGTTTGCACCTGCTTTCTTCTGTCACTCTGTTAACACCCAATTTTATAATGTCCAATGATGATAACCTACTGAAGGCCTATATATAATAAGGAAGGCAGATGAGCAATTTTGAGCCAATATGTATTATGATGTATATGGCTCATTCATATGTAAAAATCCATGTTATGACATAAATAATTGATAGGAGTCTAGTAAACCACAAAAAGTAATCTCAAATAAGATCAGAAGATGTAAATCTTGCTTTTTATCATGACCGATTTTAGATGGTTTGGAGATCGATCGATCATGATATCTTTGTATCAAAAAGAAAATAACAATTTATGGTCTCGCATATGGGGTACACAAACTCATGAACTTGCAATTTATGAAAAATTATGGGCTAGAAGTCCTATATATTTTTGAAAACTCAATATAATTCTTACAATGTGGAAATAATCCTTTGGCCCGAAATTCAAAGTCAAGTTGCAAAATACATGTATATTGATTGAAATCCTAACCTCACAAGCATGTTGCTTATGTACAAGTTATATAGATTTTCGAGAAAGCAAAAGTTATGGACATGTCACCAGCTATGAAAAAACTAAGTTTAATATATGACGAGCACAAAAAATGTTTCTTGAAAGAATTAGTTAAATGTCTTGCCACGATAAAAAAGAGACAATAAAGTAATTGTCTATGTCACATCATAATTCTTGACAGAATCACATGTGATGATTATGATTATCTCGAATAGTACTAACTAGAAGTTAGTTACGTGAAATGTTTCTTGGATGTGACGATTTAGGTCATCCATGTATTAAACTACCCGTTAATGAATCTAAAGTTTCCCCTGAATTAAAACTGTAATTTTGTACTGATCATGCTCTCTCAAATTATGATTATGTAAAGGGAAAAAGGCAAGATATTATTCGAGATTGAGCTTACTTTCGAGTTAGTATTTATTTTAATTTGATTCGAAAACGAATAGCAGATCCTGTGATACAACATATAATTTATACCACGATCTGTTTGTTAACATTGTAAGCAACCAGAAGCTTGCTTACAATTGTATTGATTATTCAATACCACAATGAGTAATTCTTTATTGTCTATCTGCTATATGGGGCAATCCATTTTCAGCATAAAGAAAACCAACTGCAACTTTTATATCCTCCACAAAATTGTTGTTCTCCATCAGAGAACAAATCAATAAACTCACAAAGAGAAGTTAGTGAGTTTTGGTTAAACATTGGCTATGATAGAAATCAAATGCCCCTTTATTGCTATCAAATGTGGATAGGTTTTCCCAGTTTAGGGGGAGAAGATTAGAAGGAAGCTGGCAAAAAAACAATGACAAGCACCAACTATGTAAAATATTGATCCCTGACTGAACCAGAAGTTCAGAATATAATATGAAAATGTGGTCCATATATATATATGCATATATATACCAGCTTCATTTCAAACCTCTACAATCATTGAATGTTGAAGTATGAACCTCTATGATTTGACTGAGCACACTATGACCCTTTGGGAGGCATAAGACGCACAGATTGGTTATAGAGATGGCATGTTTTGATCATAGAGATATCTTGCCAACTATATTATAAATTTTACACTTGAAGTGTAGTATGTATAACTTTCATTACCAGTTGTATTTAGTTCCAGTATGAATGTAACATTCACAAAATGGCAAGTTCTGCAGTTGGTAATCCTAAAGTGATCAGTTGAAATATGAATAATTTGTTACAAGTTATTATAGATATATGAACTAAAAAAAATAGATTGCCTATATTGGAAAAGGAAAATGTACTTATTAAGGAATATTCAGATACCATTTTACAGTACTGATTATATATATATACACACACATGCGCGCGCACACGCACACACACACACACACACACACACACACATACACACACACACACACACACACACACACACACATATATATACAGAAATAGGTTCAAATGAGAAGGCCTTATTAAATGAAAAATGAGAATAGATTTGCACCCTTAAATCAAAGAGATCCTACGGACTATATTTCATGACTAATTTTAAATCTTTACCCGCATACTCTTTTCTGTCGCTTCTTAACCTCTAGCCTTCCATCGTTGTCATCTTCTTTCTCTCTCCTCTTGTTGCCCCATCCTTCTTGTCTATGAAGATCGTCACTCGTTGCTAGCACAACTCTTGGGAAACACCCAACGGTGTCGCGTTCAATCTATCGCCATCGGAGATGAGCTTCGATGGTCCTCATGCTGCTCTTGCTAGCTTGTATGGTTGCTCGAATTTGAGGTTTTTTTCATTGAATTTTTCTTATGAATGTTTATTATTTATCTTAATTCCATATCTAGGGTTCATTTCTTGATTTTCTCCTAATTGGATGGCTTTCAGCTTGATTTTTGTTGATTGGTTACAATTTTTCTTTGATTCAAGCATTTTATTTGAGGAATATGATCGGCAGGGTGAGGGTCGTTTCACTTTAAGTTGCCCATTTGAGATCAGTCGTGATTGGTGAACATTGAATATGGACAAATCTATTTATAGATCATACTACCTCCGTTTTTAAATGAAAGTGACGCTTGGTTTTCCGCAACTCACATGTAAACCAAGCGTCACTTTCATTTGAAAACGGAGGGAGTAATATGTTACTTTAATGTTTTTCTACAGCCTTGGAACTTTTAGTGTCCTTCTCTAACTGTTGTGTATGTTAAACAATAGTCTGAAAGGAATTCTGAACTAGACTTTTTATGGTCATATATACTCAAATGGTGTACGTGGCTTTCATATGGACATGGTTACTTGTCATTTGTGGCATATTAGCAGCTTTGTCTTATATATTAGTCTCAAGCTTCTCTATATGGATTTGTAATTTTGAGATGTATGATCATATTTGTAATTGGACAACTATCTATTCAAATTGGCTGATGTGATGAGATTCCGTTTTAGATTTTTTTCACTCTTTTCAGTAACTTTTCTGTTTCTTTTTATATTGTTTTGATTGCATGAGGCATTGTTTAAATTACAAGCACTATCTATTCACAACAATCTAAAGTCTAAGGTGGTGCTCCAATTGGGATGGAATTATGCTTTAGCCTTTAGCAAAATAATTGAAGGTGTAGGGACTCTTACAAATCTAGAATTTTTTATTTAAGTTGGAGGTGAATTATGTTTGAATAATAGTGACTTTCATGAACCTAATGAGTGACTATATTCAACTGTGAGGTGACTTATTAAAAAAATTGGGATGACTTTAAAAGGGTATGAGGAGCCCTTTATGAAAACACCCTTATAAAGCATATAGAGTTACCCCTACAAACATATAGAGTCACTTACAAAGTATATGGAGTTACTCTTATAAAACATATGAATTCATCCTTATAAAGCATATGAAGTTACCCCTACAAACATATAGAGTCATCTTTATAAAGCATACATAGTTACCCTTACAAAACATGTGGAGTAACCCCTGCAAATCATATGGAGTAACCCTTACAAATCATATGGAGTCATCCATACAAAGCATATGCAGTGACCCCTAAAAATCATATGAAGTGACCCTTACAAATCACACGAAGTCATCCCTACAAGGTATGTGGAGTTACCCCTACAAATCATATGGAGTCATCCCTAGAAAACATATGGAGTTATCCCTACAAATCATATGGAGTCTTCCCTATAAAACATATGGAGTTACCACTACAAATCATATGGAGTCACCCCTATAAAGCATATAGAGTTACTCCCACAAAGAATATGATGTCACCCTCAAAAATCATCTGAGTCACATTCACAAAACATATGAAATCATTATGAGTCACCCCCCAATATTTGTCCAGTCACTCTTTCAAAGCATTTGAATATTTAGGGTGTAAAGTCAACCTTAAAAATAGTATTAAGTCACCTTACAAATCGTATGGAGTCACCCCTATAAAGCATATGGAATTACCCATTCAGTTTAAAGTTAGACATTTACACAACCTATATGGGAATCAAATCCACGTCTTTTGTACAATCACAAAAGGCTCTATGATTGAGCTAATAAGTTACAACAAAGTAAAATGAAATTTTAAATGTTGTCCATATACAACTAATACATCAAAAAATTGTAAGCTAATTACAAACATGGATTTTACTTTGGGTATTCCACATTGCACAGAACCAAAATAGTTCTTTATAATTCAAGCCAATTTTTTTCCAATTTTGTTCCCTATGATTAGGATTCTCTCTCCTCCGCTAATAGTACCCCAAATAGAGGTTGGCAACCTAATTTGAGAACCACCTTCCAAAAAAGTGAATTTGTTCTTCCTTCTAAAGAAACACAAGTACTAGCTTGAGGAGAAAGAATATTTGATCTTTGACAAAGCAACATTAAAAGGAGGAAGAGCAATAAATGAATCCAGTATTGCCAGGTCCAATAACCCTTGTATCGGATGAAAACAAGACCACGTCGTGAAATAATGAAGGAAGGACAACGGACCTTGGTCGAAGATTGTGCATCGTCAATTATACCTTCCTAGTTAAAGAGGAGATAGGCCAAACAAAGTAGAGATAACGGCTGAATGGGATTGAGGAAGAGAGAGAAGGAAAATTTGACTGATCATAGTTCTATTTACAGTGAGTTATGAGGTGGATAAGAAAACAGAAAAATAAAGCTCAAAATTACGCACAATTTATCAGTCACACGATGCAGCTAGTTCAAGGGTTCAGATGCCTTCTCATTTCTCATTCTAGGAGCTTTTCTCATTTGAACCTACTTCTCTCTCTCTATAGTCAAGTTCCAGCGCGAACTAAACTTATATGCGAACCATGCGAACTACTAAATTCATCACTCACTAAGTGCATATTCATCACTCGTAGCATAAATATTCATCACTCATAACATGCATATTCATCACTTTTTTAGGATTATGTAGATTCATCACCCGTAAAATGTATATTCATTACTTTTCGAAATTCATCACCCGTAATATGCACGTTCATCACTTATATGGGCTGAATCTTAGCCCTTAGTTTTTAAATTGGATGGCCTAGATTTCAAGTTCACACAGTTCGCACATAAGTTTAGTTCGCACCTGAATCTTAACCTATATATATAT
>BSSO01002440.1:0-19351 GCA_030267885.1 Mesembryanthemum crystallinum | reverse complement strand
TCGTATCGAAAATTATTTTCATAATATGTACTTTTTATAATTTTTGGATATATATTTTTAGAGATATTAAAGATAAAAGTTCGACCTCGAAAAGCGAAAACAACAAATATAAAAAAATAGAAAAAGTATTAATTAACTTCCCTTAGGACTAAAGGTGTTGAAGCTTTTATGGGATCCTTTTGACTGAAATTCAACCAAATCGTGATTTGTATATTAAGACTATGTTTGGGATGGTTGTCAATTCTTAGTTTTTGGTTTTAAAAAAAATTCATCTCTATAAAAATTTACTTTAAAGTTGTTTTGTGCTTATAATTTTGTGCTTAACTTTCAAACCTCACAACTGAACTGGAAACAAAAAAAAATGTGGTTTTCTAAAAGTAGTTTTTAATTTTCAAAAAATTGAAAACTGACAACTCACAAACATGCTAAACAATTAAGCTGCTATTTATTAAGGCTATGTTTGGGGAAAATTAGCTACTTTTCTAGCTCTATCTACCGCTCTAGCTATCATTTAGCTTTTTGCCTTTCATCAACCAAACAATTTGTCTAATTATTTTCACTTTTTAACTCTCAATTTGAACTTTTTCAACTAGTTTTAAAAAGTTATCATAAAAAGTTTTTCATTTCAAGTAACTCTTTAGATAGTTTGTTAGTACTACTATATATCAAATTTGAACTATTTTTCGGATCCTAACTATCTTATCATGTATGTTCGGCTAATTTTGCCAAATATAGCCTTATACTATCTCTATTTTTTAAGTGTCGTAAAGAAAATAATCCCAACTTAGTATTATGGTGTACTTCACCTGCGTTATAATGCTTAGCGTCCATGTTTTACATCTGGTTTTTTGGTGCTATAGTTGGAATTTGATGTAGATTGTTGGAGTTTGTTACAACTTTTTGTTATGGTTGGTGTAATACCTGAAAGATTTCATGGTTGAGGAAAATTTAAATGATTTGATGGTACTACTCATATTACTTAGGTGGGTTTTCTTTTCAAGAAGTTCAATCTTTGAAAACTCTTGGGAGTAATATTAGGATGGGTGATCTCCTAAAAACTTTTTAAGGAGCATGTAAGTGAGTACAAAGCATGTCGAAGATATTAGTGGTATGTGGTATAATACTCCAAGTATTTCATGATTGAGGAAAGTTTAAATGGTTTGATGGTAATATCAAATGACCAACGTGCATCTTCTTTACAAGGAGCCCAATCATTAGAAACTCCATAGTTAAGCGTGTTTGTCAGAAAGTAGTATAAGGATGGGTGACCTACTGGAAAGTTTCTCATGGACATACGAGTGAGGATAATGCATACTAGAAGGACTTGTGGCGCTCTATGAATTCAATACTCAACCAGAAAATCGGATATTGGAGACACCTGTCTCAGCACCAACAGTCTGTTTGAGTGGAGGTGTTACAAATGGTATCATCACAACCATGCGACCGTGTGATCAGCCTGTGAGCCACTAGTGTTTGGTTGTCAACCGCCTAACAGGGGTGGATTATTGGGGCTAGATGTGAGTGTAATACCCCAATGATTTCATGGTTGAGTAATATTTAAATGGTTTAATGGTACAACTCATATCACCAATGTGCATCAGCTTTTCAGAGAGCCAAATTCTTAAAAACTCCACTGTTAAGAATGCTTGGTTGGGAGTAGTACAGGGATTGGTGACTTTTGGAAAGTTTTTTTTAGAAGCATGCGAGAACAAAGCATACTGGAAAGACTTGTAGTGGTGCGTGGGATTGTCTTCAATGAGGAAACGAATATTGGTAGCACCAATAGCCTGTGTTTGAGTTTGGAGTGTTACAAAAGTATCCTTGTAGAAAAGTGTGAAACATAAGGTAGCTTGTGGTAAAAAAAAAATCCTTAGAAATAACATACATTTGAACTATTTAAACCCGCAATTGATCGAACTAACGAACTAGTTAGCGAGATATAGGCTATGCTCATTTCAACCGAACGATATTAAGTTTAGTTGAATTGAGCTGAATGTTCTAAGGTCAATGAGAATCAAAATGAAAGTATTATTTGAGAGAAACGAACTTCCAATTTTGCTAAGAATTAGTTCAATTTAGTACTACAACTTACTTTGTACATTATTATTATTTCTTCCATTACTTAAAGTTGTTTGGTAGGGAAGAGATTTATCTGCTCGCTTTAGCCTCCAGTGGCAGGGGCCTACCCTACCAAAGTCTTACTCGAGTTCCTAAAGTTCCTTGGTCGACTTCACTCACGTTACGTATCAGTAGTTTGACACACTCACATTACGTTTCTTTCCTTTTCCCACCAAACTATTTCGACCTCTTAGTGCAAACCTGGCTGTTAAGGCTCCCTCTACTGCCTTGCAGGAGATCAATTAGACTAGTTAGGTTGAAATAAACACACCCTGTATAGAACCAAAATAATTAAACCGGAGAATGAGAGCGATGAAATGAACCAGAACGACCCTAGTCCCATCCATCACTATGCCAAGTGAACAACATCACTCTACACGTACATAGAACCCATTGGAAGAATCTTTCTCCCCTCCCCTGCTTCGCGCTCTTCCCTGTCTTTTTCTCTGAACAATACTTTTTTAAAATCAGAAATACTCGTCTTCTTCACAGTACATTGCAATGCCCTCACACAAACTCCATGATCACCAAATTAAAATACCTAAAAAAAATCAATCCTTCAAAACTCTCCATCAATCGGCTGCTCTCAGATTTCCGTTCCCGTTGTTTCCGAGAAATTTCTCCGATTTTGGAAGTTTGGCGATCAATAGAGACTGACATTTGGTACTAACATTTGCGATTTGATTCTCGGATTAGGGCCAAATGTCGTTAATGGCTGCATGCAATTTGGTAATTGTTTTTTTGTTGGCTACTTCGATGAACTCTTGCTTTTGTCCTTAAACAAAGTTGTTTCTCGGAACCCTACTAAGTACAGAGTTTTTACTACATTGGAGGAATGCGATTATAATTAATAATTGGTTGATTTTTATGTCTAAATTTCGGAGCTTTGTGGTTAATTTTATCACGGGCGTTCACATTGATTAGATTTGGAATTGGAGCATAAAATATTGAAGTGTTTAGGTTTCCTTTTCAGTATTTGTTTAATTTATGACTGGTTTGATTATAAGACTGCGTACATCTTGACCTTCCCAAATTCCGCTAAAGGCGGGATTTACAATCGTGGTGGTGGTGTTTGATTGTTTTGGTGCAATGTGGCACCGGAAATTAATTGTATCTGACTATGATTAGGTTTGTTTGTAAACTACAGGGGCTAAGAAGTAGAGCCTTTGGGGCAGGTCCCCACCGTGATCCCAGTTGTTGGTGGGGATAATCTACACAGTAACTGGAGCTGACCCATTTGGCAAAGTTTGTAAGTTGGGATTTTTCTCGTTGCCTTTTGTTGAATGTCACTGTCTCAATTTATGAAGCAATTATGGTCCCTTTTCATGTTGGGATGTGTTTATAAGAATTGCTCACTTGTCTATTATATGCTGTGTTTTATTCATGATATTGTTTTGATGCTTTATTTTGGAAACAACCTCTATACTTGGCAGCGTGTTGTTTATTGCATGTATTTGTTGTTGATGAGTTTCATGTCAGTGACTGAAGGACAATGTATATGGTAATCAGAATGAGAAGGGTTAATAATTATTGCCATGTTTACTCAAAAGTTTCGTGGTATCCCAATAAATGAACTTTCGGTATTGATGTATTTAAATAGCAAGTTACTATCACGCCTTTGGTATGTCTTACATAGAAATTATATGCCAATAGGCACAATTCTGATGAGTGGAACTCAACATTTATTATGGGTAGCTTGTGCATGTAGCCATTTACGGTACAAGAAGCCACCCAACTTTTTTTCTTTATACAAGATGAAGGATAATTTAGCTTTTGGGGGAGGAGAAAGTGAAAGAGGGGAAGGGAAAGAGAGATTTGTGAAGGAGAAACTCAAAATTCTAGAAACTTGTCCAAAGGAAATCTAGGAAATCACTTTCACAAATCCATTCCCGCAGAAACCTTACTTTTCTATCTTGTTTCTTATGCTTTTTCCATTGGTTTGGGGGTTGTTAACCTTCTCGCACTGATCATTCCAAGGTAAAACAGAA
Organism: Mesembryanthemum crystallinum; assembly: GCA_030267885.1. Classification (NCBI taxonomy): domain Eukaryota; kingdom Viridiplantae; phylum Streptophyta; class Magnoliopsida; order Caryophyllales; family Aizoaceae; genus Mesembryanthemum; species Mesembryanthemum crystallinum. The sequence continues at coordinate 15,245 of BSSO01002440.1, read as the reverse complement.
AAAAATCTTGTTTAACTGAAATCTAAAAAGCAAACCATTTTCACTAGATATGGAAGTAAATGTATTACTAAACTTGCATGACTTCCCTACAGGTACCTCTGCTGCTTAATATAGGAGTATATAGATTTTGATTGATGTCACAGAACATCTGATGAGAATAATGCAGTATCCTTCTTAAGGTTCTCTTACCATTGTAAAAGATGCTGGTTAAATATTTTGTTACCAATGATGTTCCATTTTGCATAAATTAATCTCTGTTCTCGAAGAAAGGCTCATGTTGCGTGAAGGATACCTATGATACTAAGTTTTAAAAAAACCTTGTCTTTTACAAGATCACTAGATGATAAGATTAATTCTATGTATTAAGAAGTTTTAGACATCTTATTTGTTTCTGAAATCTGTCAACGCCGTATTAAGTAGTGGACTCTTTAATATTTCTTCCCCTTTTTTAATCAAAATATATGGGAAGTTGTCACTTAAGGAGTGATGGGCTTTTAAACCTAGGTTATTTTTGGGAAAGAGTGGGGGGTACGCCACTGCACTATCCCCTGAGCCCCATTTAATGGGTTTCTTGCATACTTCGGGTTCACACACACACACACACACAAGCATGCACGCTCTCTCCTATTTTCTCAATTTCTTTTATTGGCGTCTGCAAGTGGAATGAGACTTGAGGCTGAGTGCTGCTCAGCTTATTGCTTGTCATCTCCCCATCTGCTTTCAAGTTCTCTCTTTTCAATCTGTTTACGTGCTGAAGTCACAGAGACATGTACATTTTGTTGACTATCTTTACTATGGTTTTCTAGGAGATACTTTTTATTCCGGGAGAAAGGTAAGCATAAGCAGTGGGTTGTCTGATACATCCTGCAAATGCAGGTTTGAGTTAACTGGTGCAGAGGGGACAGACGCACACAACTTTTTGTACAGCTTTGCATTATCAAAGATGACAAATATAAAAGTTGATAAGGCATTTAATGCAATGAAGGCCTTAGGGATCAGCCGTGAAAGGGTGAAGCCAGTACTGAAGCACCTTGTAAAGGTGTTTGATCGAAATTGGGAATTCATTGAAGCAGAGAACTATCGTGTGCTTGTAGATGCCATATTTGATTACAAGCAAGACAAGGTTCTGTCTTTTGTTATAATCGTCTGCACAAATATCAACTTGACTTCATTTCAGTTTTCAATTATGCAATTAGGATCATAGTACCCTACTATGTCAAATTAGGAATATTGCGCACATTCTGATTTTATGTTACGTTTTTCTTCTTCATAATTATATGGTTAGATTTTTCTGCACGTCTATGCTTTAGGCAGTTGAAGTAAAGAGGAAGACTGTGGATTCTGAAGGGTCCGAACCTCCACGCAAAAAGGTGAATGTGACACCAGAGGATGACGAGGTATCATCTACAGTTGATAGTACTGGCATAATGGCAGTTCAAAAGGAGGATGAGATTCTGTTAACTTCTTTGTCAAGTGGAAAACCAGAAACTTATAATTCAAATCTAGTAAACAAAAGAGCTGAACCTGCATGTTGCTCCATTAAGGACAAAGCAAACCAAGAGCTTTCATCTGCTATGATGTATACATCTGAGAAACTTACTTCCGGAAGAGCATCATGTTCACAGCACTCTAAATTTCTGGATGAATCTGGCTCTCTTGCAACGGATAAGGGAAAGACTCCTGTTTACTGTCATACTAGCAAAGAGGCCAAACTAGATGCCGAGCAAAGTGATATGAGTTTGATGCCTTCTATGGGAAATACCTCAAAGTTTCATTCAGGTACTGGGCACATTCTATTGCATGACTTGGTTCATATAATCTGAAAATGCAGGATATATTAACGTATGATCACTGCTGTTTTCTTGTAGCAATTCCAGATTCAGTGGAGGGCTCTTCAACTGGAAATGGCTCTGCAAAGTCATCCCAGTGTGTGGATCTTGAGAATACGAAAGAATGTGGTTCAACATGTAATGTCCAGAGAAGTGAATATAAGTTTGACATAGCTTCACTGCCTACCGGAGATGTGAAAATTTGCTGCATCTCTAAACTCAGACAAGCAAGTTCTCATACACCAGATATAGATGCACTTCTGAAAGCAGTGGAAGAAAAGTTTCTGAGATCAAATAAAGTAATTGGGCCTCCTTTTTCTTTGACTAAGTTATTGGAAGAACTTTGTAAGTCTGTCTTTGACATGACTACTGATTGTTCAGAAAGAAAATTAATCAGGACATCATGTCGTAAAGAGATTGGTCAAGACAGGTTTGATTGCGGGAAATCTTCTAGAGAACCTTTACCAATCAAAAGTCTTGAAGTTTCAAATGAGAAGAAATCAGAAGCTGAAACCTCACACATGTTGGCAGACCTAGATGGCTTGAGACGGCAGCCTCACCTTTATATTGATGATGTTGCAAAGGGTGAAGAAAAAGTGAAGATCCCATTGGTGGATGAGCATGGTAATAGACAGCCTCCAAAGTTCTTCTACATACCAAGAAATATAATTTATCAAAAAGCAATTATCAATATCTCACTGGCTCGGATTTCTGATGAGGATTGTTGTTCTAGTTGTTCGGGGGATTGTCTGTCATCCCAAGTACCTTGTGCATGTGCGCGGATAACTAATGGCGAATTTGCCTACACAGCAGAAGGGCTTCTGAAAGAGGAGTTCCTAACAGCTTGCACTTCAGAGGAACTTAAAGTTTATTGCCAAGACTGCCCCATAGAGAGAGCCAAGAATGAGACCAAGCCTGAAAAATGTAAAGGTCATTATGTGAAGAGATTCATAAAAGAATGTTGGAGTAAATGTGGCTGCAACATGCAATGTGGCAATCGAATAGTGCAACGGGGTATTACCCGCAAGTTGCAGGTGAGACCTAATTTCAATGTCCTAGTTGTGAAGGATTGTTTTGCATGTTCACTGTTACATGGGATTAATAATGGACAAATTTACTTGGATCTGATACAGATTCATAGAGAACTTTCCCTTCTAGCATAAAAAGTGTTGCTGCGTGAAGTAATATCAGGGAAGCATTTTTGGCAACCTCAAGTAATAATGGACAAATTTTTGGCAACCTCAAATATTAATGGACAAAACTCTCTTGGATTTGAAACATTTTGCTACCCATCTTTATGGGAAGCTTCACTACTTGATAGAATCTTTCTATCAAAAATTTCCTTTGATGAGTAGCATTTGTTACGAAAGGTAGCTCATAATTTTGATTCTAAAAACAAACATAAATAAAACTGGCATGTAATGGTCTTTTCAGGTTTTCTGGACAAATGAAGGAAAAGGATGGGGCCTTAGGACCATGGAAGACTTGCCTAAGGGTGCTTTTGTATGCGAGTATGTTGGTGAGGTTGTCACGAACACAGAGTTAGATGAAAGGAACAAGCAAAGTCAGGGAAATGAGAGACATACATACCCTGTTCAGCTTGATGCAGACTGGGGTTCAGAAAGTATCTTGGACGATGATTTTGCTCTCTGTTTGGATGCGACAAACTACGGAAATGTCGCTAGGTTTATCAATCATAGGTATCACTCTTAATGCATCACTATTTTTATGGAAATACTATACAAGTTCATGTCGCTTGAATATGAAATCCCCATACATCTTATGCTATCATATCAAGGACTTGGTTCAGTAGAATCAAGTCTTGTTCTATTCTGTTTAGTAAATTTATTTTGTTTTGTCCATAATTTTGTTTTCCTTCCTGTGTCTCTGGAATTACTTACCATTTTGGACCAAAAGATGCTATAATGCCAACTTGATTAACATTCCGGTTGAAGTGGAGACGGTAGATCACCACTATTATCATGTATGGCTCCTTTTTCCCCATTCAAATGAAAATTTTCTTTGGATTAACTAACTATATCCTATTTTAACACAAACTGAAGAGTTTTGTTCTTCATATCTATCTATGGCAGATTGCATTCTTTACGACACAAGAAGTGAAAGCCTTTGAAGAGCTAACTTGGGTGAGTAAGTTCATGTTGTATGGTGTGGTATGATATTTTTTGTTAGACAAGCTTAATTGTCCTATCGCAATTTTGTACATCTATAATAAATTGATGGAACGGTGGAAGAGTGATTCTAGATAAAAGGAAAGACATTGAAGTCTGATCCATACGGATTGCATCACATGCTCATTCTGGTTGTTTTTTCTACTCCAGGATTATAACCTGGACTTTGATGATGCACATCATCCTATTAAGGCATTTCGATGTCGTTGTGGAAGTGCAGAGTGCCGGGACAAGCCTCGTAAAGGTTAGTTTACTGTTTACCAGATGGGTTTTTCATCGTTTTGGTCTCTGTTTGAATTTAGTTGCTAGTAAGCTGTTAAAGACATTTGATTTACCTGAAGCAACTCCAATCCTCACCTCCCCTCGCCAACTATATGTTTCATGGACACATCTGCAAGTATCCCACATGCATATATGTTCAGGTATCAAAATCAGTCTTTTTCCCAAAAAATAAAATTAAAACGACATGTTCTAACCGACTCGAGAGAGATGCCTTCCAATTTTATGATGAGTAGTTAAGGCAATAGGTGGTTTGTTAGACCTAGATTGTCTAATCTATCTTCTTTCAGTTGGTAGCAAATGGTAGCAATTCATCGAAGCCAGCCATGGGCACCTAAAGGTGGTAAGGATTAGAATCGAATAACCAACCCCCTCGCCCCTATAGCACTTTCAAGTTTGAGCCTAAAAACCAAAGAATCAATTTCACTTTATTTTGGGGTGTTCCCATTGTACAAGCAAAAAGAAAATATGAGGACTTGGATTTCTCATCTCAGACTCACCAAAAACATTAAATGAAAGATTGCCCCCCATGCCAGAGTGTTGATGCATAAATGAGAGGGAGGAGTTATAAAATAATGGATGAAATGTCATTTTTGCTAATTAATGTGGATGTTATCTTTCGTGAGTGAAGATTATGACAATGAGAATAAATGAGAATGAATTTAAAGTGTAAAACTTTAGTAGTAGAGTCTGAATCTAAGCTCATAACATGATCTTTTGTTGTTGCAGGATCACGATCCAAGCGAAGGGCTACTTCGAATCGATGATGACCAATGACGGTGTTGTCCAAATGGTGCTTAAACTCATAATAAGCTAAGCCATAGATCATTGACAAAATGTCTGGATTAAACATATTATTGCAAACCATATTGAAGAAACTCTCAAAATCTTCGAAATTAATCCAGTTAAATTATTTGGTTAATTGATATCCAGATTTCTACCATTTCGGCCGATGATTATCTCTCTCATTTTCATGCGGAATTATTGGTTAAATATCTAGTGACATGTACATAGGCATTAGAGATGAAGACAATATGATTTTTGATTTTAGTGAAGACTGTTGAATTTATTTTTAAAAACAAGTGAAAAGAGAAAAATCACGTGTTGTAAGGCAAGCTTTTTTGGGACAGCACCAGTGGTGGTAACGGATTGCAACCCCAGCACAAACGTGATTTATTTCATCTTATATTTAAAAAAATAAAATACAAAAAAGTTTATATTTTTAAATAATGATTTAATTGTTTTACTCCTCAGATAAAATAAACAAAATAAATAATTAAATAAGTGTGTGTTTTACTTCTTCAAAGCTTTGAACATTTCGTAGGCTGCACCTAATACTACAGAGTACAGACCATAATCGTTGAATGGGTCATATGTAAAGTGTAAAGTAAAGGTGATCTTGACTGGTTTTTGTAAAATTGAAATTTAGCTTATTGAGTGGTTTGATGATAATAAATTAATAATGAGAAAAGGAGTTGAATAATCTTATAACAATTTGTTGTATTGAAAACTCAACTAGTACTCCATATGAATGCACTAAATTGGGTGGACCCAAAACACAACATCAACTTGTGTGGGAGAAACACAACCAAGTACTACATGGGATATGTACAGAGCATCAAAGAAGGAGGACAACACCCAGCAGCAGAAAGGATAGTAGAGAAAGTTGTGGCCAAAATGTCAAGGCCAGTAATGTGAAAGGATGGTTACACTGGTGTATACAGTCTTGGGAGGCCATAAGATCCCTGATTGTAGCCATTGGTGCCTTCTTGGTAGACCTGGTAAACATAATCTGAACCGAAAACTGACTGAATCTGACTCTCTGTTGATCGATCTGTACCGAGCCTGAGAAATGGAAACATTTCTACCTTAAATTTAACCCGACCAGAACCCAATCCAACCTACCTATTCGCTAGGTGGCAGGTATGCTTCGCGATGTTCCTAGAGCATTGCTACATTCATATCTGATATGAATGAAGTTTATCGTATCAGCCCTACACTCTATTGGGGTAAATGAAAATTCGTAAAAAACAATTTATCCCATCTCAGTATTAAATATCCCGATAGAGATTATAAAAGTTATGGGGCCCACTTAATATGGATTTAACTACATCCATATGTAGCACTACTCGTGTTTCTGATACTTGGAATCACCTTATTATGGACTATGATTCCCTCTTTGGTTGATTTACTCAACTATTCCCTAGTCTCCAAATGATGACTTGTTTTCCTATTTTGGATTATCTCAAATTTAATTATGGTCCACATTCATTCAACTCAATACTTGTTCTTTTTGGAATGGAGATACACTAGTAAACATCATTAGATGTGGATAGCCATCAAAACATGCACCAGTCATTACAATTGTTTTCAAGCAAAAGACATTAGCTAAAGCAATACTAAACAAATGCTTAAAATTAAGCATAAAACATTTTAAAGAAAAATCATTTAAAAGAGGCACATAGACCAATATAAACAGATTTCAGACTCCAATTATTTAGTACAATCCCTCACAGATTTAGCCAACTAAAGCTAGCACATATGCAAATAAAAAAATTGCTTAAAAAAACAGACCAAATGGGTCTCATTATTAAATTCTAAAGACATGTTCCTCATCTCTGACTTTAGGCCAGCCATGCACAACTTGGTATATTATCAAATATGTCCAAATCAAGACTTATAAACTCTCACCTGTATCCTCCAATCTCCAGAGTTTGTCTCTGATATCTTTCTCTCTTTCAGAGCAAATCCCACCACCATGACTACTAACAAAGCAACCTCAGTGAGATTCTCCAAACCCACATCGATTCTTCCCTACGAAACCCCAAACGTTAAGGATCTATACGACCTTGGCAGAAAGCTCGGCCATGGCCAATATGGAACCACATACCTTTGCACAGAGAACTCCACAGGTAACACATATGCTTGCAAATCAATACCCAAAAGGAAGCTTCTATGTAGAGAAGATTGCGATGATGTTTGGAGAGAGATTCAGATAATGCATCACCTTGCCGAGCACCCCAATGTGGTGACCATCAAAGGCGCTTATGAGGACTCAACTCAAGTTCATTTGGTGATGGAGTTGTGTGAAGGTGGGGAGCTTTTCGATAGGATTGTGGCGAAAGGGCAGTATAGTGAGAGAGAAGCCGCGAGATTGATGAAGACCATTGTTCGAGTCGTTGAAGGTTGTCATTCAATGGGAGTAATTCATAGAGATCTCAAGCCTGAGAACTTCTTGTTTGAGAGCCCTGCAGAGGATTCCTCACTCAAATCCATTGATTTTGGCCTCTCTGTGTTTTATCAGCCAGGTCAGTTTGCAACACTTTGCATCCTCTGTTTTTCTCTGTTTTCTATTGACATAACCCAAATATCGTCATTATTATACATCACATTGTAAGTTAGAGCTTGTCAGTCAGAAACAATCGAGGTAATGGAAATCCAAACATGCTAAATTTCACATCTAGTTCTCAAAGCTTTTGTAAGGACATATGCAACCAGATCATTGCTTCCAGAGCTGGTTGAGGCAACATGTCATGGAACTTGAATTTTTCCAGTTTTCAAGATGTTATCAAAGTTAGCAACTTAATGTAGGCACAAAAACAGTGAGGTTTCGTGTTTACTTGTCAAAATAGAAGACATTGGTTTATATTATAATTTTATTCTTGAGCTAAAATTCAGGGATAGATGCACATAATTAGTTTGATCTGTCATTGTGTTCTAGGTAGGTATGTTTAGTGAAGACAAAGAAACTGGATATTGTCTAATTTCTGTTCTTTTCTTTTTTCTTTTTTTTGGGATGAGACTGATATACCCCTTTACTGTATAACAGGTGATACATTCAGTGAGGTTGTTGGGAGTCCTTACTATGTAGCACCAGAAGTCTTGTGCAAGCATTATGGACCAGAAGTTGATGTTTGGAGTGCAGGGGTTATGTTGTACATCTTACTCAGCGGAGTGCCGCCTTTCTGGGCAGGTAAACTTAAGGTCTATATTCAAGAATCTTGATCAGAACATTCATCAATGACTTAGACTGTCATTCCCATACAGCAATCAGTTTGGTTCAATTTAGTTATACAACTTTTTCATCAGTTTAGTTCAATTCTGCGCCATTCAATTGAAACAATCAGGGCCTTGAACTATGATATGTGGCATTATAGTTACAAGCTTCCAAATCCATTTTGGTTGGTTTAAATTATTGATGCAACTCTTTAGTAAAAGGTAACTGACATAGAAGCCCTTGCTGTATCTTAGAAACTGACGCAGGAATCTTCAAGCAAATACTGAAAGGAAAGATAGATTTTGAATCCCGACCATGGCCAAGTATCTCAGAGAGTGCCAAAGATTTAATTAGAAAGATGCTTGAAAAGAATCCCAAGCAGAGGCTCACAGCCTATGAAGTTCTCTGTAAGGCTCTCTTACTTTTTTGGTGCAATAAGGCTCTCTTACTTTGGCTCTATAATATAATCTGCTAAATCTTTACTGTAAGGGAACTATCTAATAGTGGCTGTTTCTATCAGGTCATCCATGGATTGTTGATGACACAAATGTGCCTGACAAGCCTCTAGATTCAGCTGTTTTATCGCGCCTCAAGAAATTTTCAGACATGAACAAGCTTAAGAAGATGGCTTGCCGGGTAAAACTCCGTAATTGTGCTGTTTACTTGTACTACTTTGAGATGCCACTAGCTTACTCAAACTCTGGGAGAAGGATTGGTTATATGTGTGAATTTTGGGGGTTGCATGTGACAGTCTTTAAGGGATTTTGATGGTCTAATTTGATGTATCTAAGTGTTGCATCATATAGGGTTGTCCTAGGTACTTTGGATTGTGATTAAGAGGCCGAAAAACATAGGATGGCGTCATTTCCTTTAAATACAAAGTTTACCATCATATTTATGGAAAGAAAATCAACATTTTTTTTGCAGGTCATTGCTGAAAAACTCTCTGAAGAAGAGATAGGTGGTTTGAAGGAGCTATTTAAGAGGATAGACAAGGACAATAGTGGAACTATAACATTTGACGAACTGAGAGAGGGCCTACGACGGGTCGACTCAAAGATAAACGAAACCGAAATTGAGGATCTGATGCATGCAGTAAGAAAAAAACATCTTAAAAAGAAGTTTAAATTTAGTTGTGTGTTGATGGTTTCTCATCTATTGGTGGTTTGCTAATTGACAGGCAGATATTGATGAAAATGGAACCATAGATTATGGAGAATTTGTTGCTGCCACCCTGCATATTAACAAGTTGGATAGAGAAGAGCATTTAGTATCTGCTTTCTCTTACTTTGACAAAGATGGTAGTGGTTATATAACCATTGATGAGCTCCAACAAGCTTGCAAAGATCTTGGACTTAGTGATCTTCACCTCGAGGAAATGGTCCAAGAGATTGACCAGAATAATGTAAGTTTCGTTTCATCATACACCAGAGTGTTCACCTTACATAAACCGACATTATCATCTGAGATCTTACAATTATTCAACCAGATTATTTTGTTTTTTAGATGGATGAAGTATAGTAATTTTTATGAACACTAGTTTCAATAGTACTAACATTGAGTTGAAATTGTGAATGCTATGATTCAGGATGGTCAAATAGACTACGCAGAATTTGTGGCAATGATGAGGAAGGGCAACGGAGGAGCCGGGAGGAGAACGATGAGAGGAAGCGTAAATTGGGAACATACTGATGAACAATCTTGAGGCTTCATAGACATATGCGAAATTTAGCATCACTAAGTAGCAGTTTCTTTTCACATTTTTTAGAAATTAACAGAAACTAACCAGGGAATTATGAACCTATTTGAAGGTTTCTTTTTAAGTGTTTCTGTAATGCTTGTATTTTCATATAGAGTATAGATTTGCTACTTGGCGACTTCTACTGAAACCAAACACTCTCCTATCAGTCCTTATGTACTTACTTCTCCAGATAAAGGAGGTATATTTCAACTCTTACAAATTAGAAGATGTGCTATCTTTCTCCAAATTCAGGTATCTTGCCCGTTCCAAAAGAACACAACAATCAAATAGAGTAGAAACTATTTCTAGGGAAAAGGGAGCTGGAGTTTCAAACTCTAATGACTTGTAAAAATATACTCCACAACGGTGACATATTGATTTATGAACTCTGAAGTATACATAAATCACTCTGTAGCACAGGTATACTTGCCATGAGAAAAGCACTAAAATCAGAATCAAGATATATTGGATGAATGTGCCATTTCAAATGTATATTATACTATATATCATTGACCTTGCAAATGAAATAATGGAGTAAATAATTTTTTCGGTTCCACTTCCACAAGCAATCATGCTACTTCAAATAATTACAATACGAATGTAACATCCAAATGTAAAACTACAGTTTGCTGGTTACAGGAAGGTACTTGGTGTGCCGACCCTGAGCTATGATTTTCCCAGATGCCTTCTTCCTGAGTTCCACACTAACAACTGCAATGGTTTTCCCAACACGTAGAGCCTTGGCTTCAATTTCAATTTCCTCCTGTACCAATCAAAAGACATATCGATATATTAGTAAAATCTCACTAGAAATCACTATGTACGATATCTAGTTGTCATCTTAGATGGCAGACAAAAAGAGAAACTTATCACCAAAACCAAATTACAGTTCATAGGACAAGAAAAGTTTAAGAAGCACAATCAACATTTTCAAGGATCAAACACATGTGCCTCTATGTTGCTTGGACTCTTCATGCAAATGCAGAATAATTCATGTCCAGGATACCACGACACTATGATGCTAGGACAAATTGAATAATCATGTCTGTTCCTTGGATCCACATCCAAAAACCCTGCTTGTCCCCAACTCCGAGTTACATAGCTATGCATAAATGTAAATAACCTTCAAAATGAGTATTTCAAGTTGTAGGAGTCAAGCTAAAGTACTCGATTCCTCAATTATTTGATTGCAAGCTATATAATGAATCAACAGAAGGGTTACTTCTAATTGATTAACTGATTCTACAGAAAGCGCAATAACAATAAGTTCATAACTAACAATTGGTAGCAAAACGGTTTCCTTCACAAGATTAGTTAATGAAATCCATTCAGGACATGATCATGCATTCATGCCTAACAAAGACAATAATCTCCACTCTTGAATTCCTTAATCCATAACAACTAGCAAGTAGCAACCAACCAATTTTCGGGCTAATTATCAACTAGTATATTCAGTCTAACAATTAAATTTTCAGTCATGTATTGCAACCATTCCTTTTTCTTTTTTGCATATGTATCTGAAAAATGATCTAATCATCAAGAATCCAAGTTTAAAATCAAACTAATTTCATTCAAAACACAACCTAAATTCCCAAAATTTCCAACACCAAAACTGTCAGCAACAAGAGAAGAGAGAGAAAAATTACATTGAGGAGACCAGCATCCAAGTAAGAGACATTAATCTCAACAGAAACACCAGTACTTTCACGCCCAACAGTGAACACAACCGCAGATCCCACCAAATCCACCAGCGACGCAATAGCTCCTCCGTGTAGCGTATTCGCCGTGTTCTGCAAATCCCCAAAATTTCACCCAATTCAACATCCAAACATTGAACAATCCAAAAAGAAAACCCTAATTTGCCGATAATTGAAGGAAGATGATAGAGAGAGAAAATGAGAACGAACCAGAAGACGAGGGGGGACTTTGAAGGAGCAGATTACTCGACCAGGTTCGATGAGGTCAGTGCGAAGGCCACTGATGATGAATGGATCGAAGAATTTGTAGGGAAGTTTGTCGATTTTAGTGGGTTCATCTTCTTTGCCTTCTTTCTCCAAGTACTTCTTTATCATCTCAAACTCCATTGTTTCTCTCTCTTGATTCTCTCTTTCTCTTTTGTGAGGGCCTATGATGAGATTGCCATTGTTACTATAATAAACTACTACCTAACCCAAGAGGTGTTGGCCCACTGGTAAACAAGTTTTGACTTATACACCAGATCACAGGTTCGAGCTTCCTGGGGAGCACCTACACGAGGCCGTGCGTTAAGAGGTGCCCTTTAGCCACGCTCAAGTAGGAAGAAAGTTCCTCCTTGCAGACACCCAAAAAAAATAAACTACTACCTAACTTACATGGAGTAGCTTTAACTTGTTCTATTTGAAATTGCTTTGGTCTCATTTTTGCAAATTCTTCAATACACACGTCTAACCTAATACAGTAGACTAGACTAATAAGTGGTTGATGTGAGTGGTTTGGCACTCTCACTCCTTTAAGTAAGGTCGAGGGTTCAAATCTTATGAATGGAGAAACTGCTTGCTGGCTCCACTTTATCCCTTCGTGGGCCGACCTGGTGCGAACAGAACTAGTCTGGCCCAAAGGGTCAGGGGTGAACCTGAACCTTTTGATTAGACCAAAAATTGTTGAGTACACTCATCTAACTTTTTGACAAACCAAGTTAAAGAGTGATTTTTAGCTGTTTTGGAGCAATGTTTACAATGTAAGATTAAGGGTCTGTTCTTTACGGCTGGATTTTGGAGTGCTAGAACTTTTTTGCTGGGAGTAGGAGTTTGGTGTAAGTTGATGGGGTTTGCTAGAAATGTTTGAATTTGTTGGGATTATTATTTTTTGTAACTCTAAAGTGTTGGAACTTTTTTATTGTTTGTTGGAGTTTGCTAGGAGTTGCTAGAGGTTGCTGGAGATTGTTGGAGATTTTTGCTGATAGCTGTAGTTTGTTGGAAGTTTGCTGGAGAATGTTGGAAGTTTGCTGGAGAATGTTGGATTCCATCAAAAACAAGACGAAAAGAACATACCCTAAATTGTTCCAGAAAACGAATTTGAAAACCTGGTTAATTGAGTTCAATATGGATTTCGAATTTGTTTTTGTGGTTCATACTACTAGACATGGCCTTACCAAGACTAAAGTGATCATTGCACCATGTCCTTGGTTTGTGTACTGAGACCATTAAATCATAGTAATTATCTGTACCGTATTGCGGCCACACAAGAGAACGACTACGTATAGTCAGTGTTCACACACACTTAAACGCCACCAAATCCTAACTTGCAGGACATCATATTCATCACATGCATATCCACACACCACACATAGCACAGTAAAATCTTGAAAAATAGAGATAGGAGTAATAGACAGTATAAAGTCTTACAGTTACAATGTTTAGTAGATCTACCACTATACTATAACACAATTACCCACAAGGCCACAACCAAAATGGTCCCATTTGCTAAGAGTATATAGTTGATTGAGCTTCAAAGTCTATCATCTGTTCATCTCTATTTGCCACGCATTTGCACAAAGGTCGATAGAAATCAAACTAAAAATATTGAGCCAAGCCGATTTCATCCCACACATTTACACAAAGGTCGATAGTAATCAAACTCTAAATATTGAGCCGAGCCGACTTCTTCCCAACTGAAAGCAGCCTTTTTAACAACTTGCCCATCATCAACTTACCACTACTTGGTTTCCTCCTACCCCTCTTGATACTTTTAGACCCTTGCAAAATGCAAATCTCCTTACCAATATTAGCTTCTCTTACATTATTAACATCCTTCTCTTCATTGAAATCCTCCCACAGGTAATCCATGCTATCCTCCACAATCTGCAGCTCTTCGCCTTGACAACTCGCACATTCGATCTCTGACCTGTTTGGTGACAGCCCTTCACACATACTATGAACTTCCAAACGACGATCTTCGTCTCCTTCTTCTCCTTCTCCTACTTGATGGTGGTGGTAAACTCGTGAAGAGATTCGCCATAGCGATGAAGATGAAGATGATGAAGAAGATTGCTTGACGTTTGTTGATGAGTTAGACATAACAGGGAAGCTGAATTCTTCCATGTTAGTAGTAACTAATTTGAGCTCTTTTGAGTAAGAAAACTTGTTCATTGTAACACTTTTAGTGACTTTTGGTTGTTTTTGGTTGAGGAAATTTGGAGATGTTAGAAAGTATGAAATGGGGAAGAATTTATAATGGGTTGAGGATTGAATTGAGCTTGGTAAGCGCCGAATTGACCGGAGAGAATGTGTGAAAGTATTGTGATGAACACTTGTAAAATATGTGGGGGGGAAAGCTTTAAATTGTGAAAGCTACACTCAACTTCTAGTCGGTCTTGGAGTTAATGCTACAAGGATGGACCTTTGCCTTTTGGGGCTACACTTGCACATCATGAGCAAGATACTACTACTATGGTCTCTAGAGTTGGCTATTTGGGTGTCGTGTAAAAGATGTTGGCTATCTTAACTGGTAAAGTTTTCAGAGACGGTACCAGAAATTTTGGTTCAACTGATGTCGTTGTCAGTCTTTTATGGCATCATTTATATGAAATAAAAGGTATTGTATAGTGGAAAAGTTATGCATAGCAAAATGGGTATGGTACACATAAGTTTCACATTGGGTATCATATACTCAATGTATATGTGGTTATCTAGGAACCATATATCATACTAGCTCAAGCTTTGGAACTTCCATATTTACATGTTCACCCAGGGGCGAAGCTACAGGGGGGGCTGGCATAGGCCGGGCCCCCCGGCGCAGCCAAAAAGCTTTTTTTTTTTTAATGTTTGGCCTACGTAGAAGTATAGGTTAAATACTAGGAGCAGCAATTATATACACTACTCATTACACTGGCAGAGTGGTTTGAGCGCCCCTTGTCATCCGGCCCATTTGGGGTTCGATTCCCGCCAATAGCACCTTCCTTAATTTTTACCTTATTTTTCTTATTCTATTGAATAATCAATCAAATTCAGCAGGTGCATTCTCTAATCTCAAATTTTATTAATTTCATTGTATTTCAATGGTGTGTCGTGTATTTAAAATTATCATTATTTTATTTATGTGGATTCTCTTCTCAATCTAATATTTTTTTTTAACAACTTCTTAATCTAAATTTGATTAATTATAAATAATCTTAACTATTTACATTAATCATAGTAATCAATACATTGCAAAAGAGATTGTTTAGATGTTTT